>JARLTB010000018.1:3367500-3577500 GCA_030141615.1 Unio pictorum | reverse complement strand
TCTATCTATCTATCTATCTATATATATCTCAAAATAAATTGTCCATCGTATCCCAAGATGTCAATCTCCGTAACGTTTGATGTCCCCGAATAGGGCCTAAGATCCATTGGGCAAAATCGGCCACCGTGTTACGTCACCGAAAGATTTTATCATGTCCTCCAGGAATTTTGCTACAGTGAGTGAAATTGCTAAATAATTGCACCTGGATGCACTTCTCGCTCTAGATAAGACATACATAAATTAGGGATGTGCATGCCGGTCTTTTGCATGAATTCGAAATCGAGAAAGATAAATTCCCTTTCTTCAGGGCATCTTCCTCCTCTTGTTGGGAATGGTATTTTTAATGTAACATTTGTGTTCCATGTCCACGATTTGGTGTCAAATGTGACATCGTTTCTTTCCTCGACAAACGTGTAACTTGATAATATTGGTACGTATGCCTTGTTCGCAAGTAGGTCACAATGTTGTGAACCTTGTGTTTTTGGATGTTGGTGGTGACAGGCAGGGCTAACAAAAGTACTCTGACAAGCAGGTCAATGCACTCGTTATCCTTCGTCCAGAGCGGGTCTAGAGGCCAAACATCCCTTACATTTTGATCAGCAATGCATGTGTTGCTCTCGATTATTATAGCCATTATTACATTTCTCAAAGTTATAACCATATCCCAGTAATGCAGTGATACTGGTTATGACATCAAAATGTTCATCGTGATGATAGACATGAATGTATTTAACGTCTTTGAATTTCTTTTTCCAAAACAATACATGTCCACGCACTTTATGCGGTGCACTTTCAAGGTGTAGCGTGGAGCCAAGGCATCTGGCAACTTTTGCCTTTCAGGAATGCTACAGGGTGTGCCTATATATAGCCACGCTTGGAATAAAAGTACTGCTTCACTTTGTTGTTTGGCTCGGTTTGATTTTCAATTGTTCGCCCAGTAAATTTTCCCTTCTAGCTTTTCGTTCTGGTCGGTATTGGTTCGTCCCACCACAATGGTACGGGCTAAACATATCTGGTCTTGAGGGTTGCTAATTTGAACGAAGCTCTTTTTGGTGTTGCGAAGGTCGTCCACATAAAACACCTTTTCTCGTCCCGTTCTTTGAGGAAGAGGAACGTGGGTTATGAACAGTGTTGCTTTTCCATCGGTGATGTGAAACTTGTCGTTGAATTGTTGCACGTGTTAAATCTTGTCGACGACTTTGGAAGGTGTCAATTCTACCGGGCTGCTAAACTCGATCCAAACGGGGTATTTCTAACTGTCGTGATGAATGGAAGGTCTCAATCGATCGTCTTCTTTGGCTTCACATTGTCGTTTCAGTGTGGTAAACAAAGGATCCCATACCTCGGCGATGAACTGTTCTACTTTTTTCAGCGGTGCGTTGGGCTTGAAATCTTTACAATTCACGGTGTGTGTGTTTACCGTGGTTTGAAAGTTTATTTTCGAGCACTTTTCCTTCTCGCTAATGTGATAGTACCTTTCAGGGTTTACTGGTGGTGGTTGATTGGATTATAGACTCTCTGTGTCTGGATTCTAGTTCAGTAATGTCATCTTCAAAATCGATGGCATGAACTTTATCCAAAATGTCAGCTACTGTGTGAGACAATAAATCACGTATCTGCCTCTTACTTTCTTCTCCTTTCTCCATGGCATGATACAATTGTTTCATCATGACTGCAGAAAGTCAAATTACTACATTTTAAACGCCATTTTCCACTATATCCGTGTCAGACTAGTGTCTTCCCTATATAAAAGGTCACTGCCATCCCTCCCATTATTCATTTCAATCTCAAAACCTACCAGAACGATGGAAAGTCCCACACAGATCGAACATCTGATCGGAGTTTTTCGAGGTGTCATACGAACGTTTTCTATAGACAATCCGACGGACTACTCCCTATCCTGTTCAGGTAAAGGCCAGGATACTTGCTATATCTGTAGGAAGAAAGGTCATTAGTCTTTAGAATGTCCAGACCATGAAAACATCAAGACAGTTGTCAGAAGTGAAAAAGTCAAGATACCTGTTATCATTGTGAAGAGAAGGGACTTTGGTCTTCAGAATGCACTAAAGCAGGAGAAAGAGGAAGAGAGGGGTTTAGAACAACAAGAGATACACTCCCGAAACTAAGGAAGAAGAGGGGGAACAACCTGTAAAAGTAAAGATATTAAAAAATCGGTGCGTGTGAACAAAGGCACAGAATAAATCAATGAACTTTATAAAGTTATGTTTTGTTGTGATATTGATTGTAAAATTTGTACCAGAATAGATCAGACAGAAAACGTAAGTCTCTCTTGGTTTTGATTTTTAGAATATGGACCTACACTCAAGCATGCACTTACTCCCAACTCACACACGTACATCATGGGACCAAACAGGGATTTTGAGTTTTAATTGATTTCGGCAAAATGAATGTTATCTCGTTTCGAGAGAGATCAGATGCCCTGAAAAGGATCGTTGGGTGTTATTGTATTAAAAATGTATAAAAAACAGTCAGGAACGGGACATTGGTAGAAATCATTAGGATGGGTATCTCAGGTGTAGTTACAAGGTTAGGCTATTTGGCTCGGGAAGGTCGTTTTCTCTTGGGTCGTAATAAAGAAGTCTGATTTGTTTCAGACTCCTTATCTCTGCCAAAATGTCTAAGAGTACCGTCACATTTTGACTGTTACTGTTCTCCTTTTATCCTAAACATTGTTTCTTTTCTGTTGATTCTTCTTCCTGTCTAGGGAATGTGACGTCAGAGACCGCGCTCTTCGGACTGGAAGACAGACTCCGCACTGTGACTGAATTTTGTAACGCGTGTTAGGATGGTGAAAGAACTTAATACGTTTCGATGAGCTCTTCCACCATAAACAGACGCGGTTCATTTCACTCCCTTCACCTGTTCACGTCACAAGATATGGACTAACGCTGAATCATCAACCCTCGTATCGTCGATGCTGTTCCACACGGACTTGCCCATGTATGTCAAATCATCATGGATAGTTATCCCAATTACCGATACGAGCTTTTGGAAAAGAAGATTTTATGTGGAGACACAAGGCTGTCTAAAGAGAGTTATCATCTACGGTCCAGAAGTCAGAAGAAGTTTGAGGAGGAGAAGAAGACTTATGTGCTGTTCTCTATCTTAACGGAATGTTGACCAAAATACCAAAGGTTCATTTCAGGGCCACTCATATACCTCGAAAAGATTTGCTTTCTTGCATAATTTTTTTCAGTCCAGTTTAAAATTTAGGTGTGATAGAGTGATATTCATCAATCTATGTCTGTGTGTTGTATATGTATATATCTCGAATGCATTTGTCTATCCACAGAGTGTATTCAGGTCAGCCACTTGCTACAGTGTTACCAATCTTCCATACCGTGACGTTACCTCACCTGTTCCATTCATATTGTCTCTTATTAATGATAAGTTTCATTGTCCCTATAAATCTTGTCCTTAATGGGTCTCACGATCTTTTTGACTGAGATTTCCCGTGTCCACATAAATCTTGTCCCTAAATGGTATCACGACCATTTTGACTGGGATTTTACATTGTCCCCAAATTGTACACTGGTAATATTATATATATCTTATCACTAGTCCAAAAGTATGGAATTTTCCGAATAGTTTTGATAGTTCTTATGTTAAAGAATGATGCAAACCTGTAGGTGTTTTGAAGACAGAATATCTTTAGAATATACACATTTTGTCTAGACCTAGATGTAAGTCATCTCAATGAAACATCCTATCCCAGTTGTAGCGAAGTCCGTTTATATACCGTTCTGAACTTAAACGTGATGTCAACATGTTATTTACAACCTATAAACATAGACACAAGTTTCAGTACAATATTCTGTTTGCAAAGTACCATCGTCTTAATGGTCTCAATCTATAATAATGGACAAAAGTAAAGCGCTCACGCACACGCACACACAAATTATGAAACAAATTTAATAATGTCCAGCATTTTGCGAGCCATTAAGTCCATAAACCAGTTCAAAAGGACTGATATAAAATAAATCTTGAACGGATTCCACAACCGACAACAAGAAAACAAAGGCAAATAAGCACCCACATGCCAATCGTTTCCTCTGTTATAGAAATATGAAAGAGCCCTATTCTTGGTATCATGAAAGCCTTCAAAAGCCAATTGGCCTTCACGGTGATAGGATGTAAACTGCTGGATGCCTGATTCATCCACATCCTGAAATATTCTATAATAATAATTTAGTTATAATATTTATGAAATGAATTTCCTCTGAAAATCTTGTTGACGTATACATTTGGGTCAACACATATTGGAAAACTTTAATTTTTTTTTGGTAAGTGGCCGATATAATCTACCATTATGCTATTCGTCAATTGCAGGGATATAAGCCTAGTTATCTTCTCGTTGCGTTATCCTACCATTCAGAGGCGTAGCTAGGGGGTGGGGGCAGGTGGTTAAATATGTCTCCGAGCGCCATTCTAGTGCGGGAGCCAAAATGGGCCTTGGAATAGGTTGTAACGGGTAATGGTGATTTTATTGATGAAAATAATGGGTTTCAGAGTTGAGGTGGGAGGGGGGAGAATATTGTCCCCGGGCGCCAAACACTCTAGCTACGCCTCTGCTACCATTTGACAAGTGTGACAAGATCCACCATATTTAGAAACATTGTTTTAATGCTTCGGCCAAAATAAATAATTCAAGATTTTGTGATAAGTCGTACTGACTTCTACGTAGCCATCCAAGGGAGCCTGATTCGGGTAGACTAAGATGTCATGTCGATATGAATATAGGAACGATACTTTGATGGCCCACTAACCAATCGTCACCAGCTGGGATACATTGCTGTTGTTTCTTTCTCATAAGGAACTCATGTTTGTTTTTACAAAGTAGCAAATATAGACTTGAATGGCTTCAGTTACATTAAAGTCAATCTGAAAGTAGCTAGACATATCTGGAACTTGATCCTGTTCGATAATGAATAATTCTCTTTTGTCCACTCGACCTGTTGGAAACTAGGTTATATGAAAATAGTTCTGTTTTGATTATATTGCTCTTGTTTCAGTCTGCTATAATCAGAAATAACATGCCGTTTGAATAAATGCACGTAGAAAGATATATATATATATATATATATATATATATATATATATATATATATATATATATTTAAGATCAGCTTGACCAAGTTGTACAAAATTGAGATTTATAAGTACTCATAAAAGGTTTTGACATTACAATGGAAGCAATTCTTGAATGTTTCCATTACTAAAAGCAATCCCTTAATCTTTATCAACTTTCTTGGCTTAGTACTACCTTTTAAATAATTGTTCTTTTACACTTGGAAATTCAACACCAATTTGTCCAGTTTAATTTCTACAATTTCTAAACCTACATAGTTATGTGTTAGATACCAAACCATAACCTGTCAATATAATTTCCTTAACCACATCATAATTAACAATTTGTTGTACTAACAGTGAAGTCTAGACTTCACAAGCTTTTTCAGTAGGTACACTCTGCTATAATAAGGTCCGAATTCTTTCAATATGAACTTTTCAGTAGTTGCCTCGTGGTGATTATAGTATGTATCTACATCTTTGTCCTAAAAAGCTGGTACTAACCTAATAGGTATGGTAACATCAAAACCTAAGCTTATGTCTAAATGGGGTGGTTTATGGGTGATGTTAATGGATTGGTAGTGTTTCGCTTGCCAGTTCCAGATTTCGTTAGCTATACATGTAATGCATTTCCCTTTCTACTCTATGCATCTGCCTTTGTGTCTCTTCTCTTCACATTTTCATTTGTATTTCTATTGTCTCTCTGTATCTACTTCCGCATTTACTTTCCGCTTGTTTTCTTCTATGTATGTGCAACTGTCTTTCCTCTTTCACTCTCTGAATTTGCATTAATCCCTCTCTCTCTCTCTCTCTCTCTCTCTCTCTCTCTCTCTCTCTCTCTCTCTCTCTCTCTCTCCAAACTTTCCTTTCTCACTAAAGACTGATTCAAAATATTCTTTATTTCTGATTTCGCTTCAGAAACATCATACAATATGGTTTATTCAAGCAACTCGTCATTTTCCACAGTCTAACATATTGGGTAGGAACCACTGGGCCACCGGTATCTTTGGTATGGCTCGGCCGTGGTTCGAACCCTCGAAGGCGGACGCTCTAACCACTGGGCCACCAGAACTGTGCTATTTTTCTAAGATTGTATAGTAAATAGTAAGATCATAATTAAACGTTTACTTCAATTTGAATTAAAGATACAGTTTTGTTATTGATCTTGAAACTTCTAGCATGGAAATTTCGTATGAAGTTCATAGAGCATTTCTGAAAATAATAATTGCGACCTAGATCGAGTATAGGGTTTTTAATCTTGTTCGTATTGGGATTATTCATTCTTATTGTTGTGTTCAGTTTTAATTCGGTTGAATATATTTATTTTTTCACAATATTGTTTATTGAATTACAAAAAGCTAAAATATATTATTGGACTGAAACATTAGATTGAAATTATTGTGAATTCAGACAAAACCATTTTGGATAATATTATAATTATGGACTTATGACACAAATTGAAGAACTATTTGTAATGTAATTGAGAATGCTATAAGTTCCTCTTCATAGAAATATGCTAGGGAAAAAAAAATATTTTGTTCCGTTTTACAAAACTTGATGGTTGTCGATCTATTCTATCACATAGCTGAAGACTATAAAATCCTTGCATAAAATTAGGGGCAGAAATCACTGATACGAAAATTTTAAAAATGTCGCATACACTTAAAACATGATTTTAAAATATAAATTTACATTGTTTAGGAAGTTTCACAGACCTTGTAATTTCTATTTCACATATTTAATAAATCTTTGGTTAAACCAGCAGTTTGTTACAATGTTATCGAAAGTAGAGAACTTTTGCTTTAAAGCCTATCCATAATATCGAGTGAGAGTACGAGTTGCTTTAAAGCCTATCCATGATATCAAGTGAGAGGACGAGTTGCATTAAAGCCTATCCATGATATCGAGTGAGAGGACGAGTTTCTTTAAAGCCTATCCATGATATCGAGTGAGAAGATGATTTGCTAAAACATGATGGACACTATGATCTATCTCAGGTGGAGGCTTCTTTAACTAATCAAGACATCAATAATATCTGGGTTCAATATTTGGTGGAAAAGAATATTTTGAATAAAAATGCTTTGGGTAGTAAGCTGAGTCTTTTTCAAGGAAATTAAAAGAAAATGTAAATTAACAGTTACAAAGACAGATGGAATTAACTTATCAAAGCTTTAGCGTCATATAAAAATGATGCGAACGCAGTGAGAAAAGAAAAATCCAAAAATAATACAGAAGACAGAGAAACAAAAAGTCAAATGATGAAATAAGAAAAAAAGAGAGGCAAATGTAAATAAAGAGAGAGAACGAAGAAAGATCAATAAAAGCTAAAATGAAAAATTAAGAAAGAGAAATGCAGATGGCGAGAAAAATAAAATAAATGTCTTTGAAATTTAGGAAATATAAATTGCTGAAAGAAAATCACTTTTTTTTGCTTAGAAGATTGCTGACTATTTTCAATGTGTTAGTTGTAACGTGGTTAAGGAATGTAGTTTTAATGGTTATGATTTTCTACCCAAGACAAATTGTTAAATGAATTTGGAATTATAGCAAAGAAGCTGGACAAACTCCTATCGAATTTGCTACGGAAAGAGAACAACTATGTGATAAGTTGTCCACAGTTAATCAAGATTACGATAAACTCACCTCATATTGATCAAGATTACGATCAACTCGGCTCAGATTGATCAAGATTACGATAAACTCAGCTCAGATTGTGTAGTTCGCGAATTGCGTCCATAATGATGTCAGATCAGACCTTGATGAGTAAAAGGTAGAAATACTAACATTGTACTGATGACTATTCATGACTCGCAAAGTTTCAATTGTCAATACGTGTTCCTCTCAGCAGATTTTAGTACAAAATATTATCTCAGTCTCACCTCGTATGAGTACTTTCAAATACCAGTGTGACACAACTTTTAGGAATCAAATTTCTGATAAGACTTATCAGAAATCCTGATCTTGTCCTACGTGCACTTATTGTAAGAATAAGGTACACACTCTTTTTGATTGCTACAATCTGAAGAAGAAAAAAGCAACAGGATAAAGACAGTTTTTCCACGTGCTCTTATTTATAAGAGCCCAAGGTCATCTTAATGTATAAAAACATTACTTAGCTGATTTTTGACTAAGATTTAAAATTATATTATGAGGGTATTGTTACTTTTAGGTAAACATTTTACTTGAATTTGAGTTCAGACCATTGGTTTATCATTGGGTAATTTATGGTCAACTTGATGCTTAGCATGCTCCTTAGCAAGATTTAAGTAGAAGGCCTGGTCATGTTTACAAATTAAATTAGAATGTTCTGGAAATGAACTGTTGACCATCATCCTGGTTCTCTCGTATTCTCTTTGGTTTCATAATAAGATTGTTTACATCAGAATTTATCATTTCCAATCGTATTAACTGTCTAGATGAATCAGTCTTTCATTTGTCTTTAACTTGTAATTTGAGATATTTAATAATTTTAATTATTAATTCAAGTTACACAGATCTAATTGATTTAGGACTAAATCACTCTTTCTGGAATTCGTGTGACTTCGTTAAAGGCTATTCTAGATTATATCATTGCTATTCATAAATTCGGTTGGAACATTATCACATTAATGTCTACTGGAACATTGACACATTCAAGAATGGAATTTATTCGGAGAACCACTTGCTTCATTCGGATTAGGATGTTGTATATCTGGACGTGTGATAAAACTTTTACGACTACTTGGGATTAATTCAAAGATCCTTGTAAATTTGCAATATGTATTCTAGGCGAATAAAAATAATATTTGTTTAATTTTAATAGTATACTTTTTGTGTTTCTTATCATAAGACGGTAGAGCCGTGACAGGGACGATGAAAAGTGAATTTTACTATAAAAAAAATTACATCTCTGAAACAATTTTAACAAGTTGAGATACCTGACTGCTCCCTAACTTCTGCAACGATTCTGGGTCTTGAAGTAAGTAAATGAAAGAAGGGAAACCAATATTTCAGTAAATTCAACATGTCATTTATTTATTTGCAATATAAAATTAATATTCTAGAGACATGAATTAAATCCCAGAGAATCGTAAAGTCTTCTCCTAAGTCCAAAAGTATATAATGTTCCAAATCAATTCCAGTTGTCTTATATATATAGATACATCACAATGATATTATCCAGAATGTTTTTGAAAGAGTTCACAGTAACTCAAAATAAAGTATTAATTCAACGGCAATGATCGTTTAGTAATTTCAGTGAAGAATGTAAATAAATAATTCCTCTCGAGCTGTATCTTAATTGTAAAACGGTCTCTGGATTAGCAACGTTATCTAGGGAATAACTTCCCTCGATATTATGACCCCGTGTGAGTGAAAGATTGAATATCAACATAGAACTGGGGAAGATTTTTGGGAAAATATAATGCAATACGAGCCACCTTAGACAAGAAAAATAACAAATTTAATAAAACGAATTAATAGTGGTAATTTCAATTCAACTTAAATGAAATCCACATTATTTATTAGCAGTGTCTAATTTGGATGTATCACATCATTAGAACGAGTGGTGAAAAGAGCAAAATATCCACGACTGGTTACATCACCTTCCCATCGATTGTGTTATACCGTTCCCATTTCCTCGTGTCTTCCCTTTCCGACTGCCTCGTCCTTCTTGGACTTCCTAGATTTTACTCTCTACTCGGCACTTTCCCCCTTTCGGAACTCACTCTTCACTTCTCCCTTATCTTTCTTTTATCGGACTCCGTCTCTGGACTATCGAGTCCCTTCTCCCTTGGGAAAAATGTTCGCTTAAAAGACAAAATTATCCCTAAATCGCTATATGTACCACTTTCTAGATGTTTTAAAATTCCTCCATTTACCTTACTCAGAAAACTCATCATTCAGACGCTGCGGAGAGCCTACCTACAGTAGCTACCTTGCCCTAAATTACTACGTTACCTCTCTATCGAAAATTTACCGTATGCTACTACGTCTTTGTTTGTTTGTTTTAGGGTTTAACGCCATTTTTCAGCACACGATAGGCTATTCATGGCGGCCAGTATTATTGGTGGAGGAAGAACCCGGGAAAACCCCCAGAAAGAACCACCGACTCACGAGGAGCTCCTGGCAAGCTTTCTCACATAACTACATTAGCCGAATCTTAGATTCGAACCCACGCAGACAAAAGAGAGACGGCAGCGCGTTAGACCATTCGGCGACTCGGGGCCACTACGACGTGTTTGATTACTATTTCATAAAATTCACAGATCCTTACTCATTTCCAGATTATTTAAACATTAAAAAAGCAAATATAATAACTATTTGTCGTTAACGAAATTATTTCATATTTGTAGTTTTAACTCTATACATTTTGTATGCCCATTGTTTCAAGATGTACGCTTTAATTTGACTCAGCCAATCATAAGCAGTGCTTGCTAAAATACATTCCTAAGACAAACCTTTGTGTCATCAGTCAGAATATCTGAACTACGTTATATAACTTTCCACTTTGAAGAATGAATATTTGACACGGATTGGAAGTTTAGGTGTCTCTTTCTCAAACCAGATTTAAAATATCCCGTCAATTTCATTGAATTGGAACACTGGCCGCTTAGAAGTTGTAACATTGACATGGAAGAAGGTTAGGAATCAAGGTTGAAATGACCCTTCCCCAAATACTCCGCTGGTCTAAATGTGATAAAATCTCTAAATTTGCCACATTTAGCTTTAAGGTTCAATGCTTATTCGAAATTCGATACTTCACATTAACACAATCGTAAACTCTGAGAAAAGATTTAAGAGACTGACGTAAGATAACAATGAATTATTTATTTAGCAAGTCCCTTTTTATGCATAAAGTCTCTTGACCTAATTCATTTATTCAATGCAACATTTCAATACAATTGCAAAGAAGTCTGTCACTAGGTGTTCTGAATTAAACATTACGTCAACGGGCTATTTTGCAATCTGCAATAATGGACAATAGTTGAGCACAATATATTTATGTATATATATATATATATATATATATATATATATATATATATATATATATATATATATATATATATTATATATATATATATATATATATATATATATATATATATATATATATATATATATATATGCATGCACACTATTCTTGGGTAAAAGTGAAATCATTCACTTGCAGAGAAATGCACAGATAGCATTTTCAAACAAACTTGTCAGTTTTCCTAGGTGCTTTGGGTTTCCCTCATCCAATTAGTTGACGTAGATTTGTTCCACTTTCAAAAATGAACTCATCTGTTTTTCTCCATCATGCATTGTTTTGAAATTAGTCAATGACTTTTGCTCGGAACATGCGATAAATGACGGTGAATGGGTGTGTATACATTACTTTCATGTGAAGCTTCTTAACAAAATATACATGTATGACTCTTTTCTTCATTCAAAGTCAGATCAGTGACAATAGAGAACATTTCACGACCATGGTAAAACTGATATTTCCTAGATAATAATACACAGGCGTCATATGGTAACATTTCAAGCAGTAGCCTACCAAGGGTTTAATGGCTCTAGGGCGACGATGATCTCCTAACGTGGTTTTGGAGCCCTAATAGCTCTTGCTTCTGTGGTTTTAACACCTTCGTTAGTACCTTACTGATTCCAAGAGGAGGATTACAAACTAAATGAAAAAGGGACAGAAGCCATTGACAGACTACTTCTTCATGCTTTACAGATCAAAGACCACCACCACCCATTACAACAATCAAATATACCTCAATAGTCAGACGATTAGCTCAAGCAGTGATAAAAACATAGTAGGAAACGATTGATATCCCTAATGTCCCTACTACGGTTATGGATAGAATGGCGCTACGACAAGAGTACATTAAAGAAAACTTAAATTTAATCGGTCACCATGAAAGAACTTGAATCTGCATGAGAGAGAGAGAGAGAGAGAGAGAGAGAGAGAGAGAGAGAGAGAGAGAGAGAGAGAGAGAGAGAGAGAGAGAGAGAGAGAGAGGGTTTACATGAAGAACCAATATAAATGTGAACTGAAATAAACAAACGAATAAGGGAACTGTTCGACTCGCCAGCTGACAATGATAGTTTGGAAGGAAGAATGCACATATTGGAAGTTGGAGACTGAAAAGTCAGTTGAAGAAGAATTTATCAGACGTCTAAATGTCGTAAACGAGAATCTAAAAAGAAGGATGGTTCAGATGGAACAATACAAGTGAGTCGATAACATCACGTGAGTCGATAACATCACAATCTTCGACGTGGACAACATAATAATTGAAGGAACACTTTATCAATGCACATACATTTGTAGCGTTCCTGAAAAATAAAGTTGGAGTAGAATATGGGCGCCCGCACAATTGGGCGTGGTGGGATTGGGTGCAGCACTTGCCCTTTCCCCACCTTCGTATTATGAATTGCAACTCTCAACATGTTTTGGCCTTCAGCCGTTAAACTTTATAGCCGACCGCCACATGTATGACCACCTCCACCAGAATACTACTACTACTACTACTACTACTACTAATAATAATAATAATAAAAATAATAATAATAATAATAATAATAATAATAATAATAATAAAAATAATAATAATAATAATAATAATAATACAAATGATAATAATAATAATAATAATAATAATAATAATAATAATACAAATAATAATAATAATAATAATAGTAATAATCATTGGCGCCTTGGTCTCGGGAGGACATGCGGATAGCGCCCTTGGGTGTCGTCTGTCTCTGGGTTGTTGGCATCGTCTGTTGTGGTTGTGGAGACCTATGCGCCAGTGGCAGTCCATCTTGCAGGTTGTGCAGACATGCTGGGAAGCCCGAGTTGCTGTCACGTGGCCCTTTCTGACACATTTTTATGCTGCCAACTGACCTCTACTCGTATCAGCGACTGAGATACCTTTACTTACTGTCAGTTTCCAGGTGCCTCGGTCCTCGGCCAGCATTTCCCAGCCATCAGGTGCGATGTCACATGCCTTCAGGTCCCTCTTGCATGCATCCTTGAAACGGAGAGCGGGGCGGCCGACTCTTTATTGTGCCAGTGGTCAGCTGTCCATATAGGATGTCCTTTGGCAGCCTACCATCCTCTATGCGTCGGACGTGTCCCAGCCATCGAAGGTGACGTTTGCTCATCAGGGAGAGCATGGGTGTTTGTACGCTGCAGGATTTTGCTGTTTGGGAAACGGTCTTGCCAGCTGATTTTCAAGATGCGTTTAATGCACCGTATATTGAAGGAGTTGAGCCGGCGCTCTTGCCTCATGTAGGTACTCCTGGTCTCACTTCCATATAGAAGGGTGCTGAGAATGCAGGCTTGGTAAACTTTGACTTTGGTTTGCACTGTCAGCGCGTTGTTTTCTCACACCCTCTTGGTCAGTCGTGACATGAAAGTGTTTGCCTTTCCAAGCTTTCTGTCCAGCTCCTTGTCGAGCGAGGGAGTGTTGCTGATGGTCGACCCCAGGTAGGTAATGTTGTTGACTGCTTCCAAGGTGACACCATTGATTTTGATTGTATGGGCGTGGTGGTATCTTGCACGCTGACCTTTGTCTTTTCCAGGCTGACGGTGAGTCCAAACTGCATGCAGGCATCAGCAAAACGGTCTCCCAGTCTCTGAAGAGCTTCGTCAGTTTGTGCCACAACAGCCGCGTCATCTGCAAAAAGCATCCCTCTGATGAGCACAGCCCTCACTTTCGTCTTTGAGCGCAGTCGTGCTAGATTGATCAGCCTCCCATCGGACCTGGTGTGTATATATATGCCATCAGTGGACGAGGCAAAGGCGTAGGTCAGAAGCAAGGAGAAGAAGATCACGAATAGGGTTGGTACCAGAACGCAGCCCTGCTTCACACCGCTGTTAACTGGGAAGGAGGTTGAGGAAGATCCATCATAAAGGACTGTTCCCTTCATATCTGCATGGGAAGAGATTATCATGTCGCGGAGTTCTGAAGGGCAACCGATCTTACTGAGAACTTCAAAAAGGCCCTTCCTACTGACTAAGTCAAAGGCCTTGGTGAGGTCGATGAACATCATGTAGAGTGGTTGACCTTGCTCTCTGCTCTTCTCTTTGAGTTGTCGTAAAGAGAAGATCATGTCTGTTGTCGACCTGCCTGCTCTGAAGCCGCACTTGGATTCTGGGTACACACGGTCTGCCAGCAACTGCATCCTGTTTAGTATGATGTGGGCATACACTTTGCCAACGATGCTCAGATGCGAGATCCCTCTGTAATTATTGCAGTCACTGCGGTCACCCTTGTTTTTGAAAAGGGTCACAATTGTGAAATCACCCATGTCTTGGGGGACTTCTCCTTCCTCCCAGCAGAGGCAAAGTAGTTCGTGCAGTGGTTGGAGCAGTGTTGGTTTCCCACATTTGATAGCTTGTTTGATAGCTTCGGGCGGGATGCTGTCACTACCTGGTGCTTTGTCATTTGGGAGGGGAGTCAATTGCTTTGCTGAGCTCTTCTAAGGTTGGCACTTCGTCGAGCTCTTCCATGATGGGAAGATTCTTTATGGTGCTGTGGGTTGCTTCAGTGACTAACGTTTCACGGGAGTATAGCTCTGAGTAATGCTCCACCCATCTGGCCATCTGTTGCCCACGGTCTGTGATCTTCTCTCCCAACATGGATTTCAGGGAGCGACCCCTTTCACTGTAGGGCCTAGAGCCTTCTTGATGCCAATGTACAATCCTTTTATGTTTCCGGTCTCGGCACATGCGCTGGATTCCTTCACACAGTTGTTGCCAGTACTCGTTCGCGCACTGTCTAGCGATGCGATGCATCGACCATGTTTAAGAGCAGCATGCGACCGTTCATTGGGGCATTTATTGTACGCTATTAAGGCTTTTCGTTTCTCCTCGATTAGTGGTTCCATCGTTGTTAGGTGTGCGTTGAACTAGTCCTGACTGGGTCGTTCCTTTTTGCCAAACGTGGAAATGGCTGTTTTGTAGATGGCACCCTTCATGGCGTTCCACTTGGTTGTGGCGTCGTGCTCTGGTAGGTACTGGAGTGCCTTGTCCAGGGCGAACACATACTCCAGTACATTGAAAGGGACCGACATCTGTGCGGTGTTTATGCGTGGGTGTCCTTTTGGTTTTGAACGGTGTAGTGTCTTTGGCTGTAGTCTCACCCGGCTGCTCATGAGGGCATGATCCGAGTCGTAGTCTGCACTGTGGTAGGTTCTGGTGGAGAGGACGCTGTTAAGGGCAGTGTTCTTGGTGATGATCAAGTCAAGTTGGTGCCAGTGATGGGACCTGGGGTGTTTCCATGACATTTTGTGTTGTGGCTTACCCTTGAAAAAAGTGTTTGTTATGCACAGGCCATGGTAGGTGCACAGCTCCAGCAGTCTCTGACCGTTTTCGTTGGTCTTTCCAGTACCATGATATCCGAGGCAGGTATGCCATTATTCGTGATCCTCACCTACTCTGGCGTTGAAGTCGCCCTGGAGAAAAAGTGATTCGTGTTTGGGGCATCCTTTAATTTGTTCATCCAGCTGCCCATATAACTGATCCTTGGTGTCTTCTGAAGACGAGAGGGTGGGGGCGTAGACACTAATGATGTTGATAGGACCTGCAGTAGTGGTGAGGCGGATGGACAGGAGACGCTCAGTGCCCCCTGGGGGAGGTTCAACCAAGCCAGGAAGATTGTTTTTGATGGAGAAGCCCACTCCGTGCTGACGGGGCTCCTCAGGTTCGCGACCCTTCCAAAAGTGTAGTTTTCCTCTCTGAGGGAGCCATTAGATGCCAGTCTAGTTTCATGGAGGGCAGCTATGCTGATATTTAGCTTGATGAGTTCAATATCGATGATGGCCGTTTTTTTGGTGTCATGCACTTCTCTGAGGTCATCGGAGATGGCTATACACATAGTGCGCACATTCCAGCTTGCAAATCGAAGAGCTGGAATCTTCTTTATTCTTTTTTTTTATTTTTGTCTGGTGTGGAATTTTGGTCTGCTTGTCATGTTAAGCAACACACTGAGCTCCAGACACCCACTGGAGCAGGCAGACGATGGCTGGTCAACACCTTATTGACCGGGGGCTGCCCGGCTTGATGCGGGCGATAGTTGGCCAGTGGGACACGATGATCCCTCCCACCGTCAAAACTGACCCGTGGCGCCCCATCCCTACGCCAATCGGGTGGGACTTATAACCCATAAACTGTCAGCTTCCGTGTTGTTTCCTCACTTAGTAGCGATACTGGAGTGACCTCTCCAGTGCGCAAGCCTGGGCATGGAATATGGAGATCCTAGGTTGCCCAGGCTTCAGGATCCCCCTCTCGTCTTTGCTGTTTGGGTCCAAAGGAATTATGGGCATGACATTTGGCACCAGTTTGGATGCAGGAGCTGCCGGAAAGAAGTCGTAGTCAACATCCAGCCGCCTTGGGGGCTCGACTCAGGATTTTCTGTTTGGTTTTGCTCCCGTAGCCTTTCCTTCTCCAAAAGATATCCACAAGGCAGTTGAACCATTGCTTTTCAATCAGAGTTTTCTTCTCCTAGAAAAATTGCCTTGACAAGGCTAACGATCTTCATCTACCCGGGTTTGGAGTTAGAGTTTCCCTTCTCTTAGACTGGCTGCCTGGGAAGGCTAATGAGCCCAATCTTCCCTCCCAGTTATACCGGCGAGCACTCGGTCGCGCCACACAACAGGCTCTGTGAAAAACAAAGGGCCCCGCATGAAGGTGCTGTTGTGGACACAATAGTGAAGGAGAGGCTATATGCAAGTAACCTCCTGTCCATCAGAGCAAGACAGTGGTCCTACAGCGATCACTACACCTGGAAAGGAGAGGCTATGAGAGACGCTTTACTTCCCTTTGGCATAATAATAATAATAATAATAATAATAATAATAATAATAATAATAATAATAATAATAATAATAATAATAATAATACTACTACTAATAATAATAATAATAATAATAATAACAATAATAATAATAATATTATTATTAATAATAATAATAATAATAAGAAGAAGAAGAAGAAGAAGAAGAAGAAGAAGAAGAAGAAGAAGAAGAAGAAGAAGAAGAAGAAGAAGAAGAATAATAAGAAGAAGAATCGTATTAATAACTGCAGGCGTCATTGGTGTATACATCATTACAAGATATATCAGCATCATGCGTATTCTAGCGAAATCTTACGAAAATTCAACTGGACCAGTTATTTGATTTGCAAATTTGTATCAAGGCATAAAAAACACCCCCATTCCCAATAGAAAAAGAAAACCCTAACATAACCACCTCATTTATACGTATGTGATCATGGAAGACATCACAATAGCTACGTGGACGTCTTCAATAAATAAAAAAAATATATACATATGAATCTGTGAAAGATGCCTGGATATATGATTGCAGACTTTTTTCTAAAGTCACTAATAACAGAACCAAACGAATATGGTTTGCAGATGATTAGTCTAAATTGTTGGGTTAGATTGGGAAATTGTATTTGAAGACTCTCAAGTCTCTATTAGATGTAACATTATATTTAATTCATCGAAATTCTTAACATGACTATGTCTACCCTTCTCGCGTGTGAATCAACAGTTACCAGTTGACTCAGATCCGCAATCAGTGTAGTATTTTATATTGTTTACAAAGTTCATCTGAATATACTTAAAAGATATAACTGTGCCAATTGTACAACTATATGTGGGCGGAGCTCAATTATACAAACCCAGGTGTGTGTAGCTTAAGGTGTAGGGGATTGGTTTAAGAAACAAACACCATAGCTATCTGTGACAGGTGCTTTATGTAAGAGTTGTAGTTTCTGTTAGGCTTTAAAACATGTCGAGTCTCTTGGCAATATGTGAGCTTATGTTAATTCTGATCTAGATCCTATTTTGTATTTTTATGATTATTTTAATTAACAAAATGTTATTTACATTATTGAAAATAGATCTGTATAGTTCCAGCAGAATTATCTCTCTGAAATGCATTGGAGTACCTGAATCTGACCTTGTCAAGCTTACAATCTAACAATGTTTTTGGGGACAGTGTGTAACACGCGGGCTGAGATTGGATATACAATATACATTTTTTCATAAAACATTATTATTGACATTATTGGAAAAATCAATTGGTACTGTGATACTTTAAGCCTAAGAGATAGCGAAGGTGCTTCGAGTATCGTAAACAAAATAGCATAGTGATATTCAGTCTGGCTCCCTGCTTAGTATACTCCCTGCTTTGCACTCCGCTATACTAAGTGAGGTCAATGCAGAAGCCATATTGTCACGTGATCAAAACAAATGGCTTCTCATTAATCTAGCCATGGTACATTTACTCCTTTAATATTATGTTTCTTAGTGACACAATGCGAACTTTACTAACACTTTCGATGTCAAATATAGCAGTAGTTATCTCCAGTTTTCAAGCTTAACCAGCAAATCGGCAACGTAGGTATTTCTAGAAATACTTCTACAATTAGGCTAACAACATATTTTTTTAATATTGCACGTTTCCCAAACTGTCATCTTAAAAATTCCCTTTCCAATCGATTTCTTGATAAATTTTGCGTCGAAATTGAAATGAGGTTATGTACGGCAGCTTTAAATTTGCCAATTAGTATGGCAATGCGAAGGTTCACTAAGTCGTCAATAGTGACGCTCTGTGACAGTGTTCTGCCAAGGTATGTGAAGCGGTACACTGCTTTGAGGTTTTGGCCATTGTAACGTTGTCGAGCCGACCCTTTGAGACTAGGCAGGGTTTTAAAGAAATAACAAAACACGTTCGGTTAAATAAAAATTATATTAAAATCAACATGATTGGGATATATATATATATATATATATATATATATATATATATATATATATATATATATATATATATAATGAGCCCACAATACACAAATGAATCCACTACCGTACTAAATGTCTGTAGTCATCCACTTCTGTACTATATGTCTGTAGTCATCGACTACTGTACTATATGTCTGTATCCAATATACAAAATGCAGCATTACATTGACTATAGACACGATATTCGTATCTCACATAAAATGGTCAATAAATCAAACATAGCATTCAATTGACTATAAACACGCTATTCGTGTCACACACAAAATAGTCAATAAATCAAAACATAGCATTCAATTGACTAAACACGCTATTCGTGTCTCACACAAAATAATCAATAAATCAAAACATACCATTCAATTGACTAAACACGCTAGTCGTGTCTTACATAAAATAGTCAATAAACCAAAACTACGGACGTTAACACTGCACTTCCTTTCGGTGCGACAGTAGTTCATGTTTGCCCGTCTCCACTCCACCGCTAAACATTGGAATGGAATACTCATCTATTCACTCGTTGACCGGCGAGCGGAATATAAAAATGGACAGTTTTCCAAATAATAAAACGAATTAACGCAATACATAATAAAACGAACGTGCTATTACGAAACTGAACATTTAACTGAAACATTAACCAAAAAGAACGCATTTGACTCACCCAACTTTTTGACTCTAATTCCCGACAAATGAAACGTGTTGAGCGTCGTTACTCTCCCCAGCACAAGCTGGTTCAAGTTGATTGAGGTACACCATCTCTACGTCAAAAGTGTCTTACGTTGGTGTAATGTTTTCCCTGTCCATCCCATAAGTGTAATAAGTATTGTATGTATTATTGTATATATTTTTATCATTGATTTTATCAAAATTTTGTTGACGGTTAATCTGTGCTTTGTTCATCAAATAGAATTAAGTCTCATTAACCAGCTAAGAGAATCAGACTGATAATACTTTCTATCACAAGTCAGGGCTGACCTACGACATATATTCTCCACTTGTGCTTTGGTGAATACAGATTTCTTTACAATCCAATTCTCGAACTTAGGATCGTACTCTCTTCCCTTAAAACTATAGAGTTCCAGGGCCGATTTCCGCTCCGCAAAGTAATTATTTCTTGTTTTCTAGTTGACTTTGCCAGAGTCATTTGTCCATTATGTGTGCATTTTGTGTTTTTATTTGGATGTTGGAATATATTGTTGTATGGACAGCACTATCTAAATCATATCTTTTGAGTTATAAGTCTATCTTAAAAAAAGTTTAATGAAATTTTGAATATTTTTTTCTATTTATAAAATAAAATAATACAATAACAATAAAATAATAAAAGTTTAATTTAGATTACAATTCCAAAGGTGTGATTTATTTAAAGACTTTGTTTTCTAATAATTTCTTTTTATATGCTGTGGCATAACCAATTGTTGTGTCTATTAGCGATGTGTTTTACCATTATTCAATTGGGTTGTCCAGTTCTCGTATTTGTTTCCCTTTATTCACTTAGTCTCATGAAGACTGCTTTTAAGAATATAATATAATATTCTTTCTGTGATTTTCTTTAATTGTATAATCAAATATATTTGTCCAATTTGTAAAACCCCTTAGTTATTGACATGAAATTTGGAATTAATTTATAACGAAACAAGTAGCAATTACCTCTTTTTCCTTGCTCATTGTGTGTATATAATTAAAATAGTGATAGAAAGAAGGAGGAATGAAAGGTAAAATTCTCCTCAACTAACTGTAGGTGGCAGCATAAGTTTTGCATACATTAGTTATTTCTAAGAGTCATTTCAAGAATGCATCTCCTGTTTATCGGACACAGTATTGATGCCAGATTGAGTTCTGACTGGTATCTTCTAAGTTCATGTCGGATACCTACTGGATTAAGTGTTTCTTTTTATGGTATTCCTGGAGCTAGGATCTCCAATTTCTTGGATGGATTTTGACCTAAACCATTACCAGACGTCATTTTCATTCAAGTTGGAGAGAAGGAAGTCGGAAACTTATCTCCTTCCGAGATTGGGAATAACCTCAAAAGTTTGATTCAAATTTGTGTTCAACATGGTATGAATCTCATTTTAATTGGAGCTTTCTTGCCTAAGGATCGTCCCAGAGAACAAACCAGAGGACAGTACAATCGAAGAGTTAGATTTATTAACAACAAGATTGCTCAGTATACTTTAATAGTGTCCATATTATAGGAAATTATGGTTTCCATAGGACTTGTCTGGATCATGATGGTGTCCATCTCAGTTGGAGAGGTAGGCGGTGGTTTGTCCAAAAATTTTAAATTTCATCAATAGACTGTAATTTCAAAATATTCTTTTGTTTTCCATAATTTATGGAATTCCTGTAGTAGATCACGTGGTTGACTACTACTACGATCGCATTTCAGTCACGTGTTATTTATCGCTCTAGGCGTGTTAGTAGTGTCATGTATAGGTCACATCCTTTGTCTATGTACTCACTGTAGATTTGTGTTAAGCTGTAAAACTCCTAAATTTTACTAGGAGTATTGTGGAGTTTAAATGGAAAGAAGAAAGTAGAGTATTACCATTTGCGTTTGATTTTTTTTTAAGATTATTTAATGACATTTTAAAATTAGAAAGCACCAGATGAAAATAAAGACTTAAAGCCAGTACCACTTGTACAACTAGCCAAAAAAGGCTATCCAATGTAAATGTAATCCATCGTCCAGTCCCCAACCCCATTGAAGGCCTCCCAATTCCCCTATCATATTATATGTTTTCTAGTATTTTATTCCTTTTATTGACTATTTCAATTATATAATTTACAACGGCTTGATAAAGTTGTGTATTATTATTGTTATTAGTGTACAATAAGTCATTATTTTCAAATTTTCCGTTTATGTTTTTAATTTTCTTTATTATTTGTTCTCTATCATTCTTAAATATATCACATTTTTATTAAAGTTTTTGCTTTTTCCAAAGGTAAATCTCTCACATTTATTGAGGCAAGTTTTAAAATTTTCGATTCATCCATATATGCTCAATATTAAAGTGATAATTGCAGTTTGGGCTGTAATTTATTTAATGGCGATTGTTATGATTGTGTATTAGTTTTTGATTGTTGTTGTGTTGTATTTTCTGATTCTAATCGTTGTTGTGTGTCAAATTATTTCATTCTGATAGGTTTTGGTGGGGGTACTGCCCTGTTGGCTTCACACAGTAGCCGTGTAATTGCAGATGTTTTTGGGGTTTCTACTTTAACATTTTTCTTTTTCCTTATAGTTGGCGAAAACGATAGGTTTGCTTTTCTTTTTGACTTCGCTTTCAGTTTTGTCATTGCCTCTTTCCACTTCTTTTCAATATTGGCTTTCTCACATACTTTAGTCTCCTCAGTCATGTCTTTCCACATATCCTCATTATTTTCATTTCTGTTTGAATCTTCTTTCTTACTGTTTTCTTCATTTTCTGTCTGGTTCATTTCAGTTTCTTGTTTATTTTCTTTTTCTGTGGTTACAACCTCTATTATAAAAGGCTCAAATTCCATTGAAACAGCTTCTTCTTGTGTTTCAAATTCTTCTATTTCTTCACATTTCTTGTCACCATTTGTTTTCTTATCTTCCTTTCCTTGTGGTGTAAAATCTGCAATTTCTGCATTGTTTTTCTTTCTCCTGTGTTTCTTTTATTCTTTTTCTATTTTCATCATCTATTCTTCTGTAGTCTTCATTTTCATTTTAATTTCTTTTAATTCATCATTTCTTGCTTTTTCTCTTTCTTTTCCCATTCCTTTCATTTTCTCTTCTGAAGAATCTTCATTCTTTTCATCAAATAGTGGTCTTGTTCTTTTGATTCCCGTGTTTGAACTTATAATCTTCGTCTTTTTCCTTCTTCTAGGGGTCTCCCACACATTTTGCTTATCTGGGATGAATTCGTCATCTTCTGATATTCTTAGATCCCTTTCCAAAACAGAATCAGCATTTTCGTTTTCACTTTCATTTTCATTGTCATTGTCATTATCACTTTTCTTTTCTGGTTTTTTTTTTGGTAGTCCCGAGGCAGTAACTGTTGCATATGATTTGTTCATTGACTTTCTTGTGATGTCATAAGCAGTTTTATTATTGTTGTGATTGTTGTTGTTATGGTTGTTGTGCATGTTTTTGTCTGCTTGTCTGTTTTGGTGCGATTGGGACATTTGTCTTTCGATATTGGAGGTATCCTCAACAGGTTGCTGGGGGCACCTCCATTTATCATGGCCCGTTTGTTTGCAATTGTCACATGGTCTAACAAAGATACAACCGGCGTACCACGTTTGTACTACACGTCCAAACACCTTAAAAAAACTGTGGGATATTCGCCACTTCACGCGAATCTACCTTGACTATAATTTTTCCCGTGTTCACATTCGGGCACGTTTTATAGGTCTCTCTCCTAACATTTAACACATTGATTCTTAGCCTCTGTTCGAATCCCTCTCTACAAATGGCTAAAGGGATTTCATAGGGAAATTGGGAGACAAAAACGTCCACTGTCTTCCTCTCAAAGAGGTGGTTGAGTGGAGGGGCTGGTCGAACCATCGCCTTATGGGAGTCAATGTCTATCTCACCCATTGGAAGGAGAAAGCCCTTTTCTTTGGGGTCAAGTAGAAATATTCCCCTCCCATTGTACGTCAGGGATTCCACATTGGAGTCATTAATCCCCCTCGCTCCCAATAGGGTCAGCAGGGTTGGGGCATTTGGTCTAACGTTAATCTGGATATGGGACAGGTCAATCGCCTGCACCCATTGTCCCCTATGGGCCCTTAATAGCCTCCCTTCCGAGTTCTCCTCAATATCACATCTAAAGTGCTTTCTGTACCTTTGCACCAGATTCGAAATATGTGCAGACATGTTTCAACAATGTAATAGTATAACAACAAAAAAAGCAAAGTTTAATCAAACGCAAAAAAGAACAATAAGAAAAACAAAAAAAGTGAAAAAGATGAAAAATAATGAGAAGTAAAGTAAGAAAAGGAATAATATGATTAGTGAAATATTAGAGTAGTAAAGAATGTTACCATACAATGATCAAGTTGGCCGACAACTGAAACGTTTAGAGGTCTGCTCTAATGTCCACTGCGTCTTAAAATGACCCTGCACTATACTTATACAGCAGTATGCCGTACTTGTAAAAAGTGATTCGTGCGACTCGCTGTATAGGACAACTCACTTAGAGGAGTATGGTGTACCCTCCATGCCATATCGGGTATTTCGTAACAGCCATTGACGGTGATGTTGGGCTCAACATAGGGCTTACCAGGGGCCGGCTGATGCAAGACTTCAATCTTTTTGGAACTGACGGTGAGACCAAACCAAGTGCAGGAGCTGGAAAACTTGTCAACGCTGCATTGCAGGTCGGCATCTGAGTCAGCATTGAGAACGCAGTCATCAGCCAGTAAGAAATCCCTGATGGTGTCTGTCACAACCTTGGATTTCGCTTGAAGCCTCCTGGGATTTAATAGTTTTCCATCTGTATGGTACCTGATGCCTACTCCAACTTCTCTGTTTCTGAAATCATTAGTGAGCGTGGCAGAGAACAATAAACTGAACAGTGTCGGTGTCAGAATACAACCTTGTTTGATGCCACTGGTTACTTTGAATGACTTAGATGTCTCTCCATTGTCTTGGACTCGTGCTTGCATGCCATTATATAAATGTGCACCTTCCACAACCCTTCTCTGCTGACAGTATCAAAGGACTTTGTGAAGTCGACGTAGATGAAGAAAAGGTCGGTGTTGTGCTCTTGACATTCTCTTGCAGCTGCCTCTCAGCAAACACCATGTCGATGGTCCCACATTCTATTCGGAATCCAGATTGCCTTTATGACAGTAGTTCCTATTCAAGGTACGTAGTGAGGCGGATAAGTAAATTTCTGGCGATTATCTTTCCTGCAATTGAGAGTAAGGATATCCCGCAGTAGTTGTCATAGGCCTGGCGGTTCCCTTTGCTCTGATAAAAGGTGGTTTATGGAAGCGTTTTTGAATTCCTGGAAAATTGTCTCTTGCTGCCACATTAGTAAAACAAGCTGGTGGAACCTTAAATTCAGGGCTGTGCCCCCTTCTGTTCAGCCCCTCGTGGAAGAGCTACTCTGTCAGTACTTAGTGTGTTCCTGTCTGCTGAGAAGGAGGATGATCAAGAGGATGTAGGTCCATACACTTCTTTCAAGACATTGTAGCAGTTCGTGATGCCATGCTGGTTTGTGCAGCACTGGATATCATCAGCTTTGTTGCTCAGCCCGGTGTTTCTCATCTGACGAAGTTTCTGCTGTATATTTCTGCGTATATTGTTGTACCAATCTGTTCTAGAGGTCGACATGGGAGTTGTTGAGGTAGGTTTGAAAAAGACGGTGTTTTGCATTCAGCAATTGCTTGATCTCAACGCAGTTCATATCAAACCAGTCTTGATGCTTTCTGGATATGGTTCATAGGATTAGATCGTCTGTAATAATGCCTCCCATTCGTTCTCCACATTATGATTATCGAGAGCTATGGAATCAGAAGTTCTTCCAGGGCATCCACGAAAGACCGTTCGGTACTGGTTTAGTTGTTTAGGAGCCTTCTTGCCTTGTGTAGTTCGTTTGTGCTTAATGCGGATGTTCAGCCTGGTGATGATGAGGTGTTGGTCAGTCCATGAGTCAGCGCTGCACAAGGACATGGTCACACGGACATACTGCCAGTCCCTTTTTCCGACAAAGACGTAGTCGATGAGGTGCCAGTGCTTTGAGCGAGGGTGCATCTATCACGTCCGGTTACGGGTATAAAAGCTGACGATTGTATTGGTAATCAGTAGTTCATGCTCGGTCGGGGCAAGTCTGGAGCAAACGGAGACCGTTGCTGTTGCAGTGACCCACTCCGTGCTTTTCTAGCACTCCATCCCAGGCAACGTGATCACACCCTACTCTTGCATTGAAATCCGAAGAATGACGAGCGTATCTACCATTAGAACGTCAGTAATGACGCAGTGAATATCCTCATAGAACTGGACCCTCACTTCATCTGAGTTGTTCATGTTTGGAGCATAGCAACAGATGATGCCAAGGTGCTTACTGCCAGACAAGAGTGGCGGTTTCATGTCCATGAGTCTGTCGTTTACCCCCTGGGACGTTCAGCCAATTTTGTCAATCAGTGCTGTCTTCACTGCAAAGCTGATACCTGCCTCATGGCGCTCTTCACTTCCTCGGCCACTTTAAAAGAGAGTGTATCCGGAGAACCTTTCACAGAGTTCGCCTGCTACTGCAACTCTGATTAAGCTCAAAGCGGCAATATCCATGCTGTATCTGGTGAGTTTCTTTCATATTAGGAAGGTTCTCCTCTGCGGTCTTTTTGCATCGTCTCTTTCCAGTAAGATACGCACATTCCATGCGTCAAGTATGAGAGAAACAATTCTCATTTTCTTCTTTGTAATTTACCCACTGGAGTAGGGTACTCGCCAGCCGCGGTATGCTGGCTAGGGAAGTGTAGAGCAGCCAATGTCTTAGAGCACCTTTTCTAGCCCCATTGTAATGCCAGGTGAGGTGAACAGTGCCTTCCTGAGGAGGGCTGCTCAGTTGCACAAGGGGCTGCCGAACTCTACAGCTGCCCCGCGTCAGTGGTGAACGACCCTAATGACCTGATCAGACTGTGTGCAGGTTTGCGGGTCCGGCTGCCAGTGTACCCACAGCCGCATCTTTGTCACTTGCCTTTCGCCACATGACTTTAGTTGGTGACGAAATGGGATTGGTGGATGACAAGAATGACTTGCGCGGTGACTATGTTTTAAGTGAGTAAGAGTTGCGCAGCTCGTCGACCTCACTCGCTCACCCAAAACCGTCTGAGTCCAGCAGTACGACAACGTCGAGGCGGCCAGTGACGGAGTTGACTGCCTTGGATGACCTGGACGTAGTAAGTTTCTCGTCGAGCTCTTAGCGCTCAAATGTGCTTTTCTGAGAATCGCATTTCTGCCCGTTCACCAGCTGGTGATTACTCTGAGCAGGCTGCTGAATCCAGTCTTTATATGCTAGGTAGACAAAGCCTAACTCAGTAAGGGCTTAAGACCCGTCAGCTACCCTCATCCTGGTTTAGCCGGCCAGTCGAGGCCTTTTTCTGAGATGTTGCCGCTGAGCATTCCACAGCTTCTTGGAGCCGCAGGTAAGATCTGAGTGCCAAGTGGGGACCAAAGGTGGGCGACCTATCTCCGAAAAAGTATGACTGCTTGGCCAGCTAGAGGTGTTAGCCTCCCAGGACACACCATACACCCCAGTCTAATGGATATTCCCAGTTTGGGTTACAGTTCATTTATCTCGTATTTTCTTTGTCCAGTTACCATAAGTTTACCAGTTGATTCAGTCCCACAGTCAGTGTTGTATTTTATATTGTTTAGGAAAGTTAATGAGAATATAGTTTGAAGCTATAACGGTGCTAATTGTACAACTATGGTAAAACTGGTAAAATTATTTTGATGAATTCTTTGAAAACACAACAACAACATAGTCTTTGTAAGTCAAGGTAAGACTTGTTCTCTACTACGCAGTTACACTTTTGTGTACATCCGATACTGTAAGTATGAGAACTTGACATATACAATCCTGGGGTAAACATTATCATTTTAGGAGCAATTAATTCTTTGTAATTTCGACGTGGAAACTATGTTTTGTTGACAAAACCGGCTGATCATCCAGGTTCAATAGGTTGGGTCACCTTGCCGTCACAATCCTAGCGACCTACTTTCCGTCATATTCTGGAAGTGAAAACAATTGCTTAGTAACAGCAGAGGCGTCTGACGTTTTGTCAATAAAGTACGTCGAAATCTCTGAAAACATGAAAACACCATATCGGTTATATAAAGTGTTCCAATGAGTGCAACGACGACCACAACCCTCCGCTCGATCAGACTTTTCTCACGCGTCTTTTATCGCTTCAGAATCGCAAGTAGACTAAAAGACTAAAACTATACATTCAAAAGACAGTGCTGTACCAACGCATACCTCTTGAAGGACCATGTAATTAATCCAATCCAGCGAATTTACCCTTATTTCCAACACTGTGGTCAAAAACCCTAAATATAAATTTACCCTTATTTCCACCACTGTGGTCAAAAACCCTAAATATAAATTCTTTGGACGGAAGTAGCCCAATCTACCACGGGCTGTATAACATGATGAAACATGATGAAATTAATTGCACAAGATACAATGTTTAGCCTGTTTTTTATTTCAGATTGTATCATTTTATAATTTTATATAAATTTGCAGAACAGAAATATGTCGTTAATGTTCGGATAGTAGAAATAACGATTGATGACGTCATTACACTTTAAAATATTCAAGACGAATGCTGGACCCGGTCGATTGAAGAAACTGTTCATCGATTTTTTAGAGGCTGCCACCAGATATTATTTGTTGTTTATACTGATATTTTTTTTTAATAACATACAATAATAGTGGAGAAGAGAATACGATACTTGTATGAGATGTACTATTTATTATGATGATAATGACTGAGAAACTAAAACAGTAGGAAAGGAGAATAGCTGATACTTTATACAACTAATTAACCATTGATGATGATGGGGATGTGTGTGTGTGTGTGTGTGAGAGAGAGAGAGAGAGAGAGAGAGAGAGAGAGAGAGAGAGAGAGAGAGAGAGAGAGAGAGAGAGAGAGAGAGAGAGAATAGTTGTGACGGATAAAATCAATGCGTAATGCATTACAATTACTGAAATTGCGAGAGAGAGCAAAATAATTCTTGTATAATTTTCCGATGATGATAGAAAGAACAATGACAGATGACGAATTAAAAAAATAATTGTATTTAGAAATCTGTTTCCTTATTTACATTAATTGTACAATATAGAATTTTAGTAAACATTCTTATCATACCAAGGTATACATTCAAAGTCAGTATTTACATTTTGCTCTTTATTTGCTCGTGTTCATGAACATAATATTTCTTAAGTGGCTTATCTACAGGAATTGTTATTAATAATTTACCTTAAAAACTGCAAAAACTTCAAACTAGTCTATTGTCAATGTAATCCTGTCAGTACCTGTGTGAGATATAGTTATAACCTCACATGCCTTGGGATATTTTCCCACCAATAAGCCTACACAATTATTTGTTAATCATTAACAATCTAGTCCAATGGGAGTCAGGAATTCTGTAGCTACGATACATTTCCAAGTTTACAGTGAGTTTCAGTTTGATGATTTTGTTGTTGTTTCTTTTTTAATTATAAATTTAAACTGGGGACGTTGATAAAAAAATGCTTTCGATTCCAGAGCACATGAGCTTGAGGTTAAAATACTTTTCCAAGTTTTAAGAGATTTTTTTGTTTTATGAAGCTCTTTTTGAAAAGTGTAAAAATGACATCGGGGATAAAAATTTGTCTCCGTTCTGTAACAAATGAGATGAGTTTCAGTTTTATCCGTATTTTGAAAGTGTAAAATTGAAATTAGGGATGGGGATGAAAATCTGTTTCAGATTTAGGAACAGAAGGATTTCAGATTTAAATACATTTCCAACTTGTAAGTTAGTATTAGCATTATAATCTTTTGTTTAAATTTGTAAAATTGAAATTAGCAGTGAACATGTTCTTAAACTTCCGGATTAGAGAGGTTTTATTATATACTATTAAAGAAGGAAAAAATCAGGAAATGCTTGGGTTTTTAGGGCACAGCAAGTATGTTTTCCATGCTGAGAGATAATTAAATTACAATGCCTTGCACAAGGACACACCAATTTAGCTGACCTCTGCTGATCTGATGAACTCACACCACTCTGGCTGGATATTTATTTCTTGTGAAAATCTGTATTATTACTTCAGTCTCTTTCATGAGAGTCAAAGTTATTCAATTCACATTGGAAAGAGACAATGATGTTCCAGATGATGATAATGTACAACTGGAACATGACTACAAATGACCTACACATACAGTGAGTCTAAAAGTGTTCACAAGGTTACACATATGGTATATGCAAATTGCCAATTAACAAATTACATAAGTGTTATGTTCTGAACAAGGTATATTTTGGAATTCCGGAGAGATGACCGCTATTACTGAACTGCTTGATTCAGCTCTTCCGCTTTTGTGCTTTTTCCATGATATATGTGCTTGTTGTCTATCTTCGTCTAGGTTATTGTTTCATCTTGCATTGGCTGTTCAGTTCGTATGCGTTTCTTCATCTCCTTGCTTTGGAAACGAGAACAATTCCAATTTTTCTCAGCTGTCATGTTCCATTGTTAAGACGTCCTTTGGTTTTTAATAAACCGCCATCATGTCATCTGCTAGTCAGCCCGCTTACGCTATGATGTACCTTCATTAATTGCATTAAATGACCACACCTTGGCTCTTCATACTATATTGTGCGCAAGACTAAAATAATTGGGACTACATTCATCATTACTTAAATGTAAACGGAAGCGAGAAAAGAAACGTTTCAAACTGGCCGGCGTAGAACAGGAAGAAGAATTCCAGTTATCTCCGTTTCGCTCTTAACATATAAACTATTTAACATTTCGGCCGTTAATTTTGGTAACCTAGTAAGACATTCATCTTAAATCGTCAACCGTTGTGTCAACTCTCCCAGATATACCACTACGTATTGCATTATTCAACTTCCAATCAGTATGATCACCAGAATATCGACGTCTGCTTCCCGACAGAAACATGGCTAAAAGCATCAGGCGATGAACCCAAGTGTGCGGATTTAACACCCACCGCTTACTGCATCAAGTTGTTCCCCCGCAACTCTCGCAGAGGTGAAATTGCTGTCATTACAGAACGTTCCATGATAAAATGTCTTAAGTAAAACACAACCTTCAGTTTCTGCCACAAATCGATTGAACTATTCCAAACATCACTCACACTAAGTCAGTCCATTTTTTATGTTTCTACCACCCTTTTCCTAGTAGAAAAAAAACAAGCTGACTAAATCTATCTTTATGGAGCAGCTTCGGAATCGTCTGGAGTATGGAAATTTGATAGGTGGCAACCTAATTATTCTTGGAGATTTCAACTTTCACTTTGACTCTCATGGAAACCCATACACGTAAAAACACCCATATTCCATTCATGTTTTCAACCTTAATTAGTCTGTTAATCAACCCACCAATAAATGTGGTCACATTTGAGACTGGTGTATTCATAGACCTGATGATAATATTCTGCAATCGACCCTAATATCCCACGAACTTGCATCAGATCATCCCTAACCCTCCAACTTGTATTGCTACTAAGAGAAATCTCCGTATGATAAATATAAAAAAGTAATGCATGACATCCAAGAAAACTTAACAACTTACTTATATTCTACAGCAGAATAATTCGATAACTACCTGCGTTCATTGCTTGAAAACATACCCCAGGCATCAAATACAGAGTATCAACAAAAGAAATGTTCTCCATGGTATAGAAGTGTTAGGAACCAGCTTCGCACTGCGAAAACACATCGCCGTAAAGCAGAGAGCCTTTTACTTTCCACCAGACTCGCTATTCATAAACAAATCTATGAATCCGCTAAGAAGAACGTCACGAACAAATTCCATTTAGCTAAATTATCCCGTTACAGTACCAAAATCACGGGGAGTTCAAGCTGCAAAGAGCTCTTCGAGATAACTAACAAACTAATGTCAAGCAACAAATGTACAGCATTTCCAACTACCTTCTCTCCTGTAGAACTTCCGGGCTTATTGGAAAATTTCTTCCGTGACAAAGTACAAACCATCAGAGATTCACTTGACAACACATTTTCAGTTGACTCGTCACCATACAGTTATGATGCAGAATTTCAGCGAGAACCATTAGGAGCATTTGAATCTGAATATTTTGATTTTGTACGGACAATCGTGATGAAGAGTGCACCAAAGTCATGTGAACTTGATCCAATTTCAACATCACTGCTGCTTGAGTGCTCGGATCCAATATTACCTTCACAAACTGATGCTATTAATATCTCTCTCTCTTATCGGGGGAATTCTGATCTTTTTTCAAAACTGCCATCGTAAAGCCTCTGCTGAAGAAATCAAAACTTCACCATATCGATTTAAAGAACTACCGACCAGTTTCTAATCTCACGTTCATATAAAAATTCTTTAGAAAAATTTGTTTTAACCCAATTTGTATCTCATTTGAATTCAAACAGTCTTTCAAGCAATGTACAGTCTTCATATCGCCATTGCCACAGTACTGAAACTACTATGCTGAAAGTATTTAATGAAATTCTCTCTGCTTTGGATAGTGGAAAGATTACAATCCTTACCCTCTTTGATTTGTCTGCAGCATTTGACACAAAAGACCATCATATATTACTTCACCGTCTCCATCATGTATTTGGCATTCACAATACAGCCTTACAGTGGTTCAAGTCCTACTTAGTCAACATGACACACTTTGTATCTGCAAATGGAATACAATCTACCCCAATTGATCTATGTTGTGGTGTTCCACAGGGGTCTGTTCTTATACCTGTTATGTTCATTCTATACAATCGGCCACTCTCAATTGTCATAGATCATCACCCAGGGTCTCACCAACCGTACGCTGATGACACCTACATATACAAGTCTAGCCACCCAACTGAAGTTGATGTTACCATCCATGGAGTCAAGAGGTGAATTTCTGATGTGAAGTCATGGATGACATGTAACAAGCTGCAGATGAATGATGATACAACTAAGGCTATTCCGATCACAACACAAAGCTTTCTCATTCACATCCTTTACCTCAGACAATAAATATCAGCAACACTAACATTAAATTCTCACAGTCAGTACGAAACCTAGGTGTTACTCTAGACAGTACTATCACATTCCATCAACATGTCATGAACATATGCAAGGTTGCATATCTTAAATTGAGATGCATCAGTACTATTTACAAATATCTTTCAGCTAAAACCACTAAAACACTTGTGTGTTCATTAGTACTTTCAAGACTGGACTATTGTAACTCAATTCTCTCTGGTTCGTCACAACATCTATTCCAGAAACTTCAAAAAGTTTCAAACACAGCTGGTCGGATCATCTTTAGAGTACCTAGATCAGAGCATAGATCACCATTGCTCTGTACCCTACACTAGCTATCCATTCGATAAAGAATCAAACACAACATTTGTTCTATGTGATATGTTTCACTGACAGACTTAAGTCCACCATACCAATCCGGCCTCACTCATGTGTATACACCAGCAAGATATTTACGCTCCTTTTCTGTCAATCGTATACTCATTGTTCCCACTATGAAAACGAAGTCATATGGACAACCTTCTTTTGCTTACCAGGGCCCGACAATGTGGAACGAATTGCCCATTGAAATTAGACACAAATACACAGTGGTCCCTTTTTACGAGTGCTCTTGAAACTCACCTTTTTCGACTGCAGGGACAAACGTAGAGACCTAATAGTGTTTTGTACCTTATATGTTTTCAGCACGTTTTATGTTTTTCAATTTCATTGTTATTTGTCATTTGTTTTTCTGTAGCATAGTCATATCATTATAGATGTTGCAAAGCGCTTAGAGCTTCTAAAGATTAGGCGCTATACAAAGTTCTCATTATTATTATTTATTATTATTATTATATTACGCAATTTAAGAAAATGTTATGATGCTTTAATAATTCATATTATTATGTTGTGAGATAGGAAAACTTTTAAAGTAATGATGAACTCATCTGGTAATTTGTAATGAGAGAAAATATAATGGAGCCCAATTAAAATTTAGCTGAAATTGTACATCAAAGAATTTGAGTGCATAAAGCACCAGTTTATTATGGATAATTTCAGTTACCATGTGCCATGTGACTTGTATCATTGCTAACCGAACATAAAACAATGTTGAACATTTTCCTTAAATTTTATTTGAAAATGTCTTAAAGGTATTATTATGAGAGAGAGAGAGAGAGAGAGAGAGAGAGAGAGAGAGAGAGAGAGAGAGAGAGAGAGAGAGAGAGAGAGAGGGGGGGGACCGGGAACACAAAATACTAAAATGATGAGGATTAATGTGCTTACAAAGAACAGTCTGAACGCTGTCAGCAACTTATTTGTGTTGTTACCTGCTTAGGCTCGAATAAACAGTAACATAGAAAGAGTGAAAATAACAAGCTTGTAAAACTTAATAAACAATTTATTGAGCACAAATATTTTCCAAAAAAGAAAACTAAACTATTGGTTGTAAGAATCAATTCCAAAATTAATCCAAAATTAATTCAAAATAGTATCCACTAGAGAAATTGCAAAAGTCCTGGTAAAAAAAATGTCCAAATAATTCTAAGTTCGAATCCCAACGAAGTATCCAATATGGAAGACGATGTCACTTGATGAAGTCAGTTCATGGTAATAAAATTCTATGAGCACAATTCTTTTCCAGAAAAATAACAAAATAATTTCCTCTTGATCCAAACGACTTGACATAATTTCCAATACAAGGTAATTTAATATAACTCAAAACGACACATAACTTAGTATTCTAAAAGCCCAACTTCTACTGAATACTTAGCTCCAAAACATAGTTTATATACCAGTTTTTACGTAAACAAGGACAGGGTCACGTGATCTTCTATAACAAATTTACGTTCAAAAACTCACGTATGACCCAACTAAAAATAGAAATATGTTTATACAAAGCTTTTAAATGTTAATTCTGCATAGTATTATCAGGCATTCTTTTGTAGAATCCAAGGATAGCATTTTCTGTTCTGTTTGGTGTGTATTTGTAATTCTAAAATTACCCTAAATCAAAAGTAAAGTTGCAGATATATAGTACAAACACTTGCATAGATGTACTGCTGGTGATAAATACATTAATACAAGAACGAACCAAAGTTATTTATAACATATGTATATTTTTATTTAATTTGCAAGGCATCCATAGTAGTTTGCTACTTGTTGTTTAAACTAATCATTTTATCTTTAACTTCAAATAATTAGTTTTGAGTGTATTGTATTCTGCATTAATTGAATGTTAAAAATAAATAGCACAGTGTTAATAATGAAGGTATTCTTGTATTAAGTTTGCATGTAAATTTACTACAAGGATAAACATATAATTATTAATTATTTTCAGGTCTCAAACATTTGCATGTTCTTGTAAAGTGGTAATTCCATTGAATTGAGTATCCTCTTTAAGTGCTGAAAGTGATGCTTTGTTTTTAGGTTTTAAGACATTTTATATTTCAATTGTGTTTAAAAAAAATTGAATTATAAGGAAGTATATCGATAGTGAAAAAATGGCTAGTATCGGGAAAAAATAGTTCATTGAGAACAATCTTTTATAAAACAAACATATAGTATCTTCTGTGAAGAAAATTTTATATGATGGGTGCGGGTGGGTGGGTTTCCTTGCCTGTCCATATTATTTAAATAAAGAATGAAGATAGTTTACTGAGAAGTAAGACAAATGGCTGAGAATAACCTGCTGTATACACTTTATTCATGTTGCAGCTGAAATAATGGCAGAAACTGTGGCCTATAGGCAGGGTATGAATTTTGGAACCACTTTTGACCTGCAGAGTGGCATCTGAGGAATGAACATTTTTCCAAACCAGCGCACTTCCAGTCCTCTCGTTATGGAACATCCTTCAACTGAAATAAAATATCATGTTATAAAAAATATCCAAGATATTGGCTACATCCTTGAGGTCTACGCAGAATATATCCTCAAAATCTTAGCAGGTATTGTCAAAGCCGAAGGGATAGGGAAGTTTCTGGAAGAGGACATATTTCAGGAGAATATTTTGCTTATACTGGCCAAGGCACACGTTCAAACGGTAAAGGGTGAGAGAGATAAAATACACTATTATGTGCATTAAGGGCATCCCATGACAATGAATAATAACGATGCTTCATTTGCTAATTTGATCAGTGGCCTAAAAACTTAGACAATTTAGTGATTTCTAAGACCTAAGTATTTTTTCCTTTTCTTCTTGTCATATTTAACTTGGGACGTTGAACCCACAATCTCTGGGTCAAGTGTTCATTGCCTGGACATTGACAATTATATGAATCACTTTTCTTTCCTTCACCTTGTGAATTTTCGTTTTTATATTTAGGTGCACTTTAGGTAGTGTGTAGACAAGTGCCATCTCATGAAGCATGTAATTTTTCAGGATATCCCAGTTAAGATGGAAAACAAGTACAAGATAAATCATTCCCCAATTCCAGTCTTTAGGAATTTTTCAGGATATATATAGGAATTAGGACCTCTGTGGCTTAAAATAAGAACAAATGTATAAATGCTAATTTTCAAAGATAATTGAAGTTAACGTTTTAAACAACTGCAATAATATTAGCATCAGTGAATATATAAATGTGTCGATGCGTACGGGATGCAATGTGGTGGATTGGGGTTTAGTAAATGTAGACAATAATGAGTTATCTGGAAATAAAATAACACTAAAAATAGCACTATGGAAGCGCAAAAGAGAGTCTGTGTGAATTTTACATTATCAATAGCACTATATGAGATTTTTACTTGGTAGATAATACTGTAGGGTCTATAGGAATTAGCATTATTGGTATTTGAAGTGGATTTATGACACACTTTTAGGTTTTGATTACATATTTAACATGACAGATGTCATTACATATTTAACACGACAGATGTCATTACATATGTAACACGACAGATGTCATTACATATGTAACACGACATATATCATTACATATTTAACAGGACAGATGTCATTACATATGTAACACGACAGATGTCATTACATATTTAACACGACAGATGTCATTACATATGTAACACGACATATATCATTACATATTTAACACGACAGATGTCATTACATATGTAACACGACATATGTCATTACATATTTAACATGACAGATGTCATTACATATTTAACACGACAGATGTCATTACATATTTAACACGACAGATGTCATTACATATTTAACACGACAGATGTCATTACATATTTAACACGACAGATGTCATTACATATTTAACATGACAGATGTCATTACATATTTAACATGACAGATGTCTTTACATATTTAACATGACAGATGTCATTGTAGGGACCTATAGGATTGAAACATGATAAGTACCGGTACGTCACTATGGAGGACAATGCAAATTTAAGATTGATGGATGACACTGTGATGGTCTCTGCAAAATTGTCATTAAATCAGGATGGAGTTTAAGATGTCCAAGCACCCACTTTTTACAACCCAATGTCCAGTTTAATATCATATTCAATTTCACTTGCAATGCCATTCTGAACCTGCAATGTGATATGAAACGAAATTGAAACACCATGGTCAAAATTTAACTGTGATGGACCTTTTTATATGGTTACAGAATATACAAATTTAATATAATTAGATAAAAAAAAATATTTGGGGCCAATTGCAAGATGTACTTCCACGAAAAAAAAAAATTAACTGAAAGTTTTGAAATGCAGTTAGCAGTTACATTTAAACTGATTCAGCAAATTTTATCACAATATTCAGTGTTCCAAACTTTATATGTCCAGCATGTATTACAAGGCCTAATAACTGGTTGCTGTTCTATCTCGAGAATCAATATAGCTTGTTTGTTGGGCCCGACTTGAACTGGAACATTCTTAGGTTCCCTGTGGCCTATTCAGGTGTCATTCAACCTTTAGTGGCAACTGTCATTCGTCGCGTCTCTTAAACTGATCATTTAATCACTTATATTTAGTTGTGGAAGCTATTTTCTGATAGACAAAATGTGGCCGACACTCATTCCATACTTTTTGGGTGGAACATACATCTCACTTTCCAGTAAACTATGATTAGCCTATGTTTCACAAAAGACATAACACTGCTAATTGACTACATTCAAATCATAAGATCCAATACAAACAATGCCATGTTTGTCTACACACAGTTGAGTTTCTATCTTTCCATAAATAATTTACACAGTGTGGGAAAAATGTATATATTTCTCCAACAGAGCTAGCTACTGTTACTGACTGATCTAATTGACTGAGTTAGGCCCCACTGTGTGAATCAATGTCCTGAACTAAATCTCAGACATAAGAACACACAAAGACCTATCAGTAAATACCATACAGCCCATAATGCTGCTCAAATGTTAAAACAGCTTATCCAGCAGCCCATTAATTTTAAAAGATTAAACATCCTAAGTGAATGAATAAATCAAACAAAAATTTACTTCTTAGCCTATACCACACTATTGCTAACTAGCAATGTCTTGAGAGAAAATATGCTACAAACCTAATAATCAACAATTCTTAGCATACTTGATTAAAACATTATTTAAGATAAATCTCTTAAGACTCATATAAAAGAAAAATGAGGTGTGAAACAGCACCTTTTAGCACACCACTGAGGTTCACTCATTTCCATTTAGCCGAAACGCATCCTTACATCCTGGTTACGTGTCTCTCATAGACACTCAGCTTCATTTCCCTTGGACAACCTCTATGAGGGTTTCACCTCCACCCAGAGTCAGGACCATTTCACACTGCACTAAACCCGGACTGCTTCCTCTGTTGTATTTTATGCTTAACAATACTTTGCCTTGCCCTCCCCCCATAGCAGACCATTAATTACCCAATTAGAGCTGAAGTTTATGTAAATTTCATTGTTAATGCAATAACACTGCCCCATGACCTTGTTCAGATGTGTTGGTATATACAACAGAGTCCTTTGTCATGTCCAGTAATCTCACTAATGTGTATAGCATAAGCCTGTACTTTAATATCTGAAATGTGAGTGGCATAGGCATGTATTTTAATGTCTTTAATGTGAATTGCATAAGCATGCACTTTAATGTTTCCAATGTGTATGACATAAGCATATACTTTAATGTCTTTAATGTTGTTACGGAATTGTATAAACCCTTTTCTTTATTTATTAAATTCGTGTACTAGAGTTTCGTTTTTGGCATACAACGATACCTTAGAGTGAATAATATATATTGTGTCGTATTTCAAAAGAGTGAGTTCGGTTCATCCAATGCCGCATGTGCGAGCTGCTGTTGATGAGATGAACCGAATGCCTTAAATGCACAGACAATATCTGTGTATAAATACCTACCACGAGTAAAGCCCTTTACAGTACGAAAAGCCTTGTCATTTTTCGGTCTACTATAAGGACTCGCACGTCTCCAGCTAAAGAGGTAGGTAATTTTAAATTGTTTCTCCTATGGAATATATTACTATTGTACAACCACATAAATTCCTGCATGATTTGTAGCTTTAGTAAATATGAAATAATGCACATGTTTATATTCTTGTTTACGACTTAGCGAAGGACTTTGTATTAATAATATAAGGCTACATTTTTAAGAAATGTTTAGTACAATAGCATTCTTATGAAGCAGGGTTCGGTATTTCTGAACTTGTTTTTCTTTATAATTATTGTGCGGTAATATAAGCAGTATAACTTACCGTGTATAACGTTATTATGTTTTTATGCTTGTGTGAAACACACACACACACACACACACACACACATACATATATATATATATATATATATATATATATATATATATATATATATATATATATATATATAATACACATGATTGGATATGTTTTCAACTTCCCAGTGTCTGAAATGGAAATGTCCATAATGTTTGGGTTTTGTCCAATGCTGTCGAGTGTCCCATCTGTAGGGCTGTCCAGTGCCTGGAATGCCCAACGTCCAAACTGTCCAGTGATGTCCAGTGTCTGGAGTGTCCCAGCTGTAGAGTTGTCCAGTATATGGAGTGTCCACTATCTGTAGTCTCCAGTGTTGTCTGGTGCTGTCCAGAGTGACTAGAGGGACCAGAGCATTCCAAGTATGGGAAGAATCAAGGTCTAAGTGGTGCAAGCTGTAAAGCCAACCAGAGGAATCATTCGTAGCAGCTGTAAAGCAGCCGTGGAGCTGAAATAAAGTGTTCTGACAATGGAGTATATCTCTTTGCATGTAATATTGTAGCCATGGGCTTAATTGTGGGGTTTGTTAAACTCATTGTGTATTTAGGGACTGTAAAGATAAGTTACATATCTGTCCTCTTTTCATTTGCACAATTACACTATGAGTGAATACACTTTACTGCATGAGTAAAAATCTACATTGTTAGCTAGCTGAGCAAACTGTATCCATCTTTCCATTATTCAGTCACTGTAAATCATTCACGCTTTGTGTTTGTCTTTTGTAGAGGAATTTGTTTGTATTTTTCTTCGTTACATTTGTGTTATATTATGTTAAGAATACAATATTTGCATTAAATATGCATATACACATATTAATCATTTAATCACACATTCAAATCATTCATTATTAAACACTGTATTTATATCATTGTCAAAAGTGTTTTGTTGTGAATCTGAAAAATCCCACCCTGTTATATTGTTACAAATGTGTATGGCATAAGCCTCTGTCTGTACTTTAATGTCTTAATGTGTATTGCATTAAACTGTACTTTAATGTATTTATTGTGTATGGCATAAGCTTGTACTTTGATGTCTTTAATGTGTATGGCATTAACCTTTACTTTAATGTATTTACTGTGCATGGCATAAGCCTGTACTTTAATGTCTTTACTGTGTATGGCATAAGCCTGTACTTTAATGTCTTAATGTGTATGGCATAAACCTGTACTTTATTGTCTTTAATGTGTATGGCATAAGCCTGTACTTTAAAGTCTTTAATGTCTATGGCATAAGCCTGTACTTTAATTTTTTTAATGTGTATGGCATAAACCTGTACTTTAATGTATTTTATGTGTATGGCATAAGCATGTACTTTAATGTGTATGGCAGAAGCCTGTACTTTAATGTCTTTACTGTGTATGACATAAGCCTGTACTTTATTGTCTTTAATGTGTATGGCATACACCTGTACTTTAATGTGTATGGCGTAAGCCTGTACTTTAATGTTTGAGATGTGTATGTCATAAGCCTGTACATTAATCACTGAAATGTGTATGGCATAAGCATGTACATTAATCACTGAAATGTGTGTTGCATACATCTGTACTTTAATGTCTTTAATGTGCATGCCATAAGCCTATACTTTGATCACTGAAATGTGTATTACAATAGCCTGTACTTTAATGTCTGAAATGCATGCTTACAAAGTCATTCCAGACGACTTTAGTCAGAGACCGTTTTCATTGTCAAGTTTGTCAGAGTGGAACGTAGGAATTGAGATCAACAGAGAACTCCTGAACTTGATACTTGGAACCACATTGATATTGGTTCTTGCCAATTCCAAGGCATTTGCCTTAAAAAAAGTTCATGTATAAATTGGTAACTATTTGTGAGACAGGTGACCCCATGGCTGATCCCTGTTTCTGTTGGTAAAACTATAGGTTACAGATCAAATATGTGCTGTCCAACACAGTTTTAACAAATCACAGATATGTTCAGGGGGGGTGGCACATGTCTCTGACATTTACCTACAGTTCCATTTGCTTCATATAATAGACTGAGTAATACTGTGGTGAGTCCTTTGTTGACCTTTAGGATACTTTTATCTATTGCTAAGTCCCTCTATGGCTATTCTATCCTGTAGTTATATTACCTCTGGGAGGTTTAATGTTCTTAAGGCAATCTCACCCTTGAGACTCTTGTTAATCTGATTATATACTGCTTCAATTTCGAATTTTTAAGATATTTATGTTGTATGGTAAACTACTAATGATATGAATTATTGAAGCAAAGAAGCAACCTTTTCAGTTGTTTCCATCTTAAGTTAGTCTTCAGTCATAGAATCAGCTGGGATCAGTGGGTCTTTGATGAGGGTGTGACCTCGTTACGTGAGTTTCTTTAACCTTATATGCCACTTAAAAGGTTGGGCGGTGAGCTCCATCTAAATTGCTCCAGAACGTTCCTCAGCAAGAGTACATGTTTATCCCTGGTAACTGTTATTAATCTTAAGTCGTCCATGAAATTTTAAACTATGGTCCCTCTTACTAGATTAATTTCCTCATATTTAGGGTGAAAATACTTTGTGGATTATGGACCCCGAATGGTAATACTAACCATCTCATATTTAGGGTGAAGATACTTTGTTTATTATGGATCCCGAATGGTAACATTAACCATCTCATATTTAGGGTGGAGATACTTTGTGGATTATGGATCCCGAATGGTAATATTAACCATCTCATATTTAGAGTGAAGATACTTTGTGGATTATTGATTCCGAATGGTAATATTAACCATCATATTTAAGGTGAATATATTTTGTGGATTATGGACCCCGAATGGTAATATTAACCATCTCATATTTAGGGTGAATATACTTTGTGGATTATGGACCCCGAATGGTAATATTAACCATCTCATATTTAGGGTGAATATACTTTGTGGATAATGGATCCCGATTGATATGATTAACCATTGGTATGCCCAACCTAGAGTAGTGATGACATTTCTTGCTCTGTCATCATTTTGGATAAGAATTTGCCAACACCCTTTTGACAGATCTATTTTTCAATAAATATTTTCTTTGGTCATTTTGGCAAATATATAGTCAGGATTCGGTGATATTTTCACCTTGAATTTTGTGATCCTATTTAACTTACCATAGCCAACACAAATTGAAGAATGTCATCTCTTTTCTGCACTAAAGCAACAGTAGAGCTGTTTGCTGATTCAGCTGGTTCAATGCCTACCAGGTCGATGATAACTTGGATTTCATTATGGACAGTTTCCAACTTTGTGTGTGGTAGCGGATATGGTTTTAATTCTATGAGGTTTTTGTCCAGGAGCTTCACATTCATGTTGCCAGGTTGTCCTGTCAAGACGCTGCAGTAATCGTGGAGTTACGCCTCCACGTCGTTACCTTACTCTGACGTTAACGTCTCCTTAAGGACCACATCGACATAGGTACTTCCTGTGTCAAATGACAACTAGGGAGTACTTCCGCATCTCCTCTATTGTTGTCGGGTTCTTCAGTTACAACTCTAACACCCTTTTTCTCCATTACAACGAAAGGACAACATTGAACTGTTGTTCCTTGGTTTTTATATCGTAATACCTGGCATGATGAATACTTCCATATAAAAAATGTTGAACCAATTTTTTAATCCTTCAACTTGTTTCGTAGATAAACAACATAATGGTATGTTATAGCGCTTTTTGTATGCCTGCTTATCCGTCCATAATTGTTTGAATACAGACGCAAGTCCATTAACTGGCAACACTTGGCAATAGGATGTCATAGGTGCTACCTGATAATACTTGTTGCATGATAAATAAAACCTCCGAACATCCCCATATACACTTAGCTAATAGAATGCCCTTATTAGCCTATATCATGTCATCGCCACACCCATGTGACCTCCAAGCAGACCCTCGTGTTCCCGCCTAAGCACTTCTGCTGCTTTCACTCCAGGCACAATAACTTGGTTGAGCATATTTGTTCCTTTGCCAGAGTACCTATACGAAATATCTCGATTAATCATGGCCATCACCTTGCAGTCGGCCATATCCATATGAATCAATCTCTTGTATATCTGTATACATTGTCGATAGACAAATCCTCCTCATAAAGTTTCCCTAACTTTTCAGGTAGCAAATTGGCTATCGTGGGTCTCAGCAGCTTAAACACTGACCTCCGCTTCATATCGCTCGTTTTTTTAACCGTATACAGCAGTACACGTCGTAGGATTAGTCTGTTACTGCACATACCAACACCCAACCATTACGACGTGTGACAACCATGACAAACACGCTGATTGAATTCATACTTTCATATACGGCAAGTCTAGGTCGATGTTAACGACCTGGAGCGAATATTTTGTCTGGGTAGCAAACTTTATTTCAACTGTCTGTCTTGTATAATCCCCATGGCTTGACATACTTACTGTCTGCCAAGGACGGGTGCCTAAAGCGGGTATCTTAAAGCACAGTTGCACAGCATCTGGAGTTACCGTGTTTATTGTTGCCGGAGGGTATGTTTTACAGTCCTTAAGAATATGACTTCATTTGTTGCAGCCATGAAACATTAGCGTTTCTATCTTTCCATGGGTAATCTTTTTTGCCTTTTATGTCTTCCCATTTTACATGGAAATATGGTGCATATGAAACTCTCTTGTGAGTCCAAAGTCGAGTGCTTTGTGGTTTCCGCTCGTTTTGTCTTATTCAGACTTTATTATTCAGACTGTATTATTTATTTTTTAATTGGGTTCAAAAACACTAATTCATGTTGCATGTGCTGGTTCTGGTCATTTTATGGAACGATTTTGTCAATCGTTCGATATTTAAGTTATTCACAGATTCACATAAACAAAAACTTATTGCAAGATAGTCAGAGCATTTGTTATACCTCTCGTATGTTCAGCTATGTGCATACTCTTGATGGTTTATGTGCGATTAATATTTTTTTCCAGTATGTGGATGCATGATGCATCCATTTGCATACCCAGTTTACCAGTAATATTTTTGTCAGTTTTAGTATCAGTGCCTGATAACCAAATATGCAGAGTAGGCATCGGTCTATGGGTCTAACGCCTTTTAGGGGTCACATGACAAAGAATCAAGATAATATTGATAGGAGATAATTTGCAAGGAGCCCCAAGACTTTGACTGCCTAAGGGCCTCCACAGGGTTTGATATGACACAGTTTGATATGCATGATGCTTCCATTTGAATACCTTTTTCACGAGTGAACCAGTTTATCTATTAGTATTACATTGAAAGTCCACATGGACAGATCGTTCGTTTTAGACATATATATTCACGGTATTCCTTTTTTTATTTTTTATTCGCTCAAAGTTAATATGGAGTGAATACAAATTAATGTAAACAAAATAACCCAAAATATCACTTCCTTTTTTAGGGAAACTGCATTATATCTTGGAGGGGAATACTATTCGTGTTCTACATAAGATTAAGCTCCTTACATGTATGTAAGTCACGTTTATAATTATATTCAACCTGATAGTACAGAATGACCTTTCCAATAAAACTTGATATATAGAAAACCGTCATTTCTTATCATGTTCATTCACTGATTGCCATCGGCCTAATGTAGCTATTACCATCTGACAATCAAACAAGATGGATTTCTCTTTCCCTTATCTTGCGGAAATTCTGCTGGTGTGTATTGGTTTCCGTGATTTGTAGTTATCTACTGGCACTAGAATAATTCGCCTGAAATCTTTCTGTTTTTGTAATCTAGTCAGTACATGCAAACTCATGCAGTGGTTACAAACCATTTTAGTCAATACAGTGAGAAAACTGATTCATTTTAGTTTCGTATGTTTCTGTAACCCTTATAAATATAATTAATTCTTTGATAGACAAGCAACATTTATCCTTAAAGCTGAATGAAACTCTGACTAGAGAACAACCAATTAAGATTTGGCAGGAAACCATGAAAGGAACTCACTACGTTCGATCGATAACTTATGGTGGAGACCTGGTTATCAGGGTTCGAATCAAAGAATCGGATACCCATCACCTTAAGAGGATTAAAGAAACATTTGACGGCAAACTTTGTGGGATGTTTAATATTGCGATTGGTTCTGATGTCCTTGAAAAAGCACGAGACAAGGAAAATAAAATCGACATCGATTGCTACCCATATGTTCCGCAAGAGCAAAAACCAAAAGATTATGATGGCGTTATGCTAACCCTGAAAACGTTTGTCAATGATGTGAGGCTACTAAATAATGGGAAAGGAAATGCAATCCTATGTGAGCTGCTACCTCTGGACACTGACGCTCCACGTGTTCTCCGGAATATGGTAATCGAAGTATACCTTCTAGAGATAGTAGACGCATATGAAGATCTAAGGCCTGCAAAGTTAGCATTAAATACATTTTTGCACGTGAATACGAGGAACATGTCAAAGGAAATTAAAAGAGAGGCGTGCATGATTGAGAGACATATTGAAACTGGTATTGCGCGATTTTGTTAAATTATCTCAAAATTGAATAGAAACTCCGCAGAAGCTATGCACGGCGATATGGAATCGGCTTTGGAATTTTACGTCATGAGCAAGAAATTCGGAGGGTTTAGATTTGAGGTCAAACGGTATATGCGGTCAGTTTTGACAGGCTAGATCAAAATTCTACACAGAAATTTGTGATGTGTGTACATTCGATTCTATATATCTTACAGTTTGTAAGAACAAATAAGAACCAAATAAAGCATATGTTCATTAACACAGGAGCATGTGTGTTACCCTTGAGACTATTAATATCGTCAGTTGCCTTCTCAGCAACGTAACTGTTTCTAGCAACACGAAGAAACAACGAAATAAGAAAAGAGACAATCAACTCATGAAATCTTAAAAAAGAGGCAATCAACTCTTGAAATCTTAAAAAGAGACAATCAACTCATGAAATCTTAAAAAGAGGGAATCAACTCATAAAATCTTAAAAAGACGCAATCAACTCATGAAATCTTAAAAGGAGGCAATCAACTCTTGAAATCTTAGAAGAGGCACTCCACCTCTTGGTTTAAATTGGGATCTTTTGTCATGAATATTTACCTATATTTAAGAAATTGAACGACTTTCCGAATATCATTAAGCTTTTGTTGGCAGATACACATAACTTCTTACTCAATTTAAGCACTGCAGTGGTATATCAAGGTAGCGCATACCTTCTGCTGTTAGGATCAATTTCACACCAAATAAATATAGTCATGCAAGAAAAATTGCAGTTGCATCAATTGATAAATGAAGAGATAATTTATTCTGGTTAGAACATGATCATGTGATCAGACCCAATGGCGTTTAGTTCTGTATAAACTTTACGGAGAACGACTTTATACTAACTTATATAAATAGAGTCACGTGCAAAGTAACAAACGTAAACACTGAACTGGAAGGCATACACACTGCATGCCTTTAAAATGAAATAAAATGCAGTGGGGTTTTATTATATTTAGAAAATTAATAAGTTGATTTGACATAATCAGAAAACACATCTTTACTTTTCTGAATATTAATAATAAATTGTTTTTTTTGAATAGACTTGAAACAGAAAAGCTGGGAAACACAAAATCTGCCAGGAACAATGGGGCTACATCAGTTTTACTGTTTCTCGTTACAAATGAATTTAAAACTATTGGTAAATGAATATATGGATTGCAAGGAGGAGGGGTCAAAGGTTAACATTATAACAATTAGATTCACATTCCTACAGTGTAACATGCTGATCTTGATAGTAACTATTTGGGGTTGGTGGGAGATCCGGTACATCCCCTAGCGTAACTGTCAGTGTCGATGTCTTGCACTTTTTGACTATTGGACCCCCATCATCATTAACTGATAAAAGTAGCCCTGTAGGTAGCCAAAACTGTTAATCAACACGAAATTAGATTTCAAGACGCAAAAATTGGTTACTTAGGTGTCTGGACAATAAGGAATCGGCCAATTCACAATGAATTCATGATAGCATCAAATCTAAGAGTTATTCACGTCAAACAAAACAACGATTAAGACAATGCTGTGGAATATTTTCAAAACCTTCGATTGCCTGCCATTGGTTGAATTTATTGTATGATATTGACGTATATATTACGTTGCAGATGGATAATCTCCTAGTCTATAAATAGCTACTTACTAAACGCTTCAACAAGAATTCATACATTTAAACAGACTCTATAACTGATAGAAAATATCTTTACTCCCCACCCCCAACAACAATAATTAACAAATACAATTATAAATAATTGTATTTATAAACGTTTAACGTTGTTTATTCAGAGTTTATCGGTGTATAAACTCAGAGTTGCCGACTCACACAGCTTACATAACGTTTATCTGGTGTTTTTACTTTGTGATTAGACAACTGACAGGTTATAGCACGATAATCTCAGATAAAATAACATTAAATTTAGGTCACCATTGTTACATTTAGATCACCATTGTTACATTTAGATCATCACCATTTATACATTTAGATCATCATCACTGTTAAATTTCGGTTGTTATTTTTACACTTAGGTTTTCATTGTTACATTCACGGACACTTCATATAAAATTAGGAACTGTTCTTCTCAATAAGTATAAAGAAACTAAATTGTCTCGTGGATATCATCTTTCTTTCTGGAATGTACAAATAAAGCAGAAGCTGACGAACCTTACGATGAGGGTTTAGATCGTTATGGCAACTATTACCAACACGCTCTGATTAGAATCTATCTGGAAACGATGGACCGGACTTTCTTGAAATATTGTGCAGAACAATAAATTGAAATTTATACGATGTTGTTGACAATGCCGACAACTGTTTAGTAAGCAGATTGGTATTGATCTGTCGTCAGTTATAGAAATAATCAAATGTCGCCAAAACTTGCGAATTGATGTAGCGAACTAATTTTATACAGAGAAACACGTTAGTTATTGTGTAGGCCAATAAGTCATCCCCTCACCTATAATAATATCAACCTCTCACCTATAATAATATCAACTGGCGGATTAAGGGCTCATATCGCATATTCATGAAAACCTGCAAGAATCTTTTGTCACATTTGCCTGTACACATCATTGTCGATTTTTTACACTTACCTGTAATTTTTACATCTCCTGAGCTACGGCCGTCTCAGGTTTTTTTTGGCGATATGTACGTGATGTGCTATTTCGGGATCAAATCCTATGTTTGGCGACTAGCAAACCCACGTTTAGTAAAACAATTCATGTCCAATGTCAGTTTGTATTTCGCGGAAGATATGGTTGTCACCAAAATACTGGTACGTGTTTAAACTGTACGCAGAAAGATTTGTATGCAGTAAATTTGCACATTTAAAAAAATACAGTTGAGATCATACCCACATATCGTCCATCAGTATCAACACATATTTGTGAGGCTGATTTATCGGTCTAGCTATTGTGCTACCCAGCGATTTAGTCTGCGAAATGGAGATTAAAGTTTTTGCTTTGATTATCTTGGTTATGGCATATTCAAGAAAAGTGGACACAGCATTCCATATATTTCGAGACAAGCAATGTTCATTTGATGTTATATTCAGTTCTAGAACCTCAGATTCTCAAAAGGCAGAGACTGAATTTTTAACAATAGAATCGTGAAACAAAATTCAATTTTGGGGACTTATTTATTAAAATTGTATGATAGCATACCAAACTCTGGAATATCCATGACTGATGTTATTATCCTATAAGGGTTAGAAGAAGAAATGAAAATGGATACTTCGCTGTAATAAGTTGCTCTATTATTAGCATCTTATTGTCACCTCAGGATAAATTGTCAGATACTAAACACTCAATTCATTCAAATTCTATAATTATTTTTTGTAAATAGTCATTGCGTGTAAATTCTCATTTCGTTCAAATTCTATAATTATTTATTGTAAATAGTCATTTCGTTCAAATTCTATAATTATTTATTGTAAATATTCAATTCGTGTAAATTCTATAATTATTTATTGCAAATAGTTATTTCGTGTAAATTCTATAATTATTTATTGTAAATAATCATTTCGTGTAGCAGCAGAGGGGGTGAGCCGGACAAGTTTCAAGCAAAAAATCGATTTTAACCGTCAAAACAATAAATAGAGCCTTCCTACGAAATCTCGTGTTTTGACCCAAAAAAATGTCTCCATTTGGCAAATGGAGCCTTAGTGATTTTGTCTGGAACACGATCTTGCAGGGGTGAATTGAGGCTTCCTCGAAATGCCTCCTTTGGGTTAAAAAAAACGACGGACATTCACCCTGATGATTTCAACCGAATATTTTATCAAGTCCGATACGATATCGTGTCCTAGGGGCTGATAAATTTATCGTCACAAATCCGTGTGGTATTGAATGAGCGTGACTAAAGAAATTTCTAAATCGATTATGATCCATATCACCGTAGCACCAAGTTTGCCAAATATTTCTAAGAGTATGTGTGTCAACTCCATTAAATACACACAATAAATTGCAGTTATCTCTGATCACTTTTGGTATTTGTGTGTATCGTTGAGTGACATATATCACATCAGTGCTTTTATGCCTGCCTCTGGAAAATATCCTAGCAGGATTTTTTTGATTATCTAACATGATATCATCATATACGACTAAATTGTTAATACTTCCATCGATATCATCAATGCTCCGTGCATCGTTGATATCAGTAATAAATTCAATAATATCATCATCGATTTGAAATTCTTCGAATTTTGATTTTGCTTTCTCGTTAAAATCCTTTAGCACTTCATAGCATCGCTGATCGTCTACACTCGGGGCTATTAAATACAATTTGTCCCATTTAGCAGCGGGGGTGGGGGGACGAATCGGACAACTTTTTTCGACAAAATTGATTGAAGCCTCAAAACGGAAAATAGATCCTTCCTGCAAATCTCATATTTTAACCCCCAAAAAAAAATAAGTCTCCGTTTGGAATATTTGATCAAGTCCGATACGATATCGTGTTCGAGGATCATGTAAATTTATTGTTATAAATCCGTGTGGGGTCGACTGAGCGCGGCTAAAGAAATTTTTAAATTGATTGAAGTCCATATCAGAGCACCATGTCTGCCAAATATTTTGTAGCGTATGTGTATCAATGCCGTTGAATACAGCAAGAATATTACAGTTATCTCTGATCACTTTTGGAATCTGAGTGTAGCGTTGAGTGACATATATCGCGTCGGTGTTTTTATGCCTGCTTCGAGAAAATATTCTAGCTGGGTTTTTTTTATTGTCTAACATCACATTGTCGTATACGACTAAATTGTTAATGCTCCCATCAAGGTCATCCACGGATGATGCCTCGTCAATATCAGTTATAAAATCAACGACGTTCTCACCTTTAATTTCTGATGCATTCTCGTTAAAATCCTTTAATACTTCAAAGCTTAGTTGATCATCTACGCTAGGGGCAATTAAATACAACTTATCCCACTTGATCCATCTCATTATTAAATTGAGCAACAATTGCGTCTTGCCGGATCCAGATGGCAAATTGATGATGGGTGCTGGTAATTAATAATATGGAATCTATTTATTATTCTCCAAAAGGATACTGGAGGGGTAACGCTGCAATCAATAAACTCGCCAGCGCCGCAAAAGTGAAAAAGGCCACTGCGGCTAATTGGTTATCCAAACAGGCTATATGGCAAATTTATCTACCGCGTCCTAAACAAATCAATTTCTCGCATTTTGATGTTACCGGACCCAATAAAGTTCATCAGGCTGATTTATTGCTTTTACCACATGACAACGGTTACAAATACGCGCTAACCGTAGTTGACGTTGCGAGTCGATACTAACAAGCAGAACCGCTAAAAACAAAATCATCACCTGGAGTTGCTTCTGCATTTGAAAGGATTTATCGACGAGGCCCACTACGCTGGCCAAATCTGTTACAAGTTGATCCTGGCAAGGAATTTTAAGGTGTGGTTGCATCTACAATGAAACATGACAATGTCACCATCAGACGAGGGCATACTGCGCTACATCGCGATCAGGCAATTGTTGAACGATTTAATCGGACTCTTGCTGAGCGGTTATTTGGATATCAATACGCAAAAGAATTCATCCAAGAAAAGCGATCCCGTGAATGGGTCAAAAGGTTACCAGGGGTAGTTGCAGCGCTAAATAACGAGATTACCAGAGCAATCAATATGAAACCTAACAACGCAATAAAAAAAGTATATACCACAACCACAGCGGGATAGCGTTTCTCAGCCAATTCTTGGCAATGTCACCGTGAGATATTTATATGAACCAGGAGAACTCGAAGGTGGTAAAAAAGGGCTACTGATCCTATTTGGAGTGTCACTACGCATAGCATATCTACTATAACAGGATCAACTGGTAGGCCTCCAATCTATAAATTGGATTCAACTGCCCCTCAGCGGGGTTTTACACGCGAACAATTACAAGTGATTCCTGACGATACTCAATTGCCACCGCATGGTCTTAACTAGCGCCGTTGCGTCTATTACACTCAAGACAAGTCAACATCACATTGTTTCTGACATGACCGAGACTGTTATTTTTTCTGTCTACGGTAAATTGGCGAGGATCTTTATCCGAATAACGCCAACGCATTATACAATTGCAACTCGCGCAGTGATCATTCTGTTGTTGCTTCAGCGTAATTATTAATCAGCATGAATATCAAATTCTCGTTGTTTTTTTTTTGTCTTGTTGTTTATATCCGGAGAGTTTTCTATTAATGATGCTAACATCAATATCATCCATTGTGGTGTCGTCATCGAAAACAATTCTTCGAAGTTGATTTATTCGCCATACTCTAGACACTGCAAGATAGACTAAATTTGACCACTCAATGCGATTATCGACTATCCAAATAATTGTATCCGCAATGGTTAATCCCTGCGAGGAATGTATTGTTGTTACGTAACCCTGTGTCCATGGTGATTTATTAGCACGCAATGCGTCTTCGACAACACTGATATCAACCAGCACAATATCATTTAATACTAGTGTTTGTTTTTCGCGCTGTCCTGGAATTTCGACTTCGATGTTTTGCCGTCGTGTGTAAGCGGGTCTATAACAAAATGGAACTTTTATCAGGGGATATTTTTCTTTCTGAAGCTCAAATAATTGCTGCTGAAAGTTTGTCTCTAACTATCTTTCTACTCGCCACTACAAAATCATTCGGCCTCCATTCTTCCCAAAATTCCTCCATGGGAGTTTCAGAAATCACTTCCCGAATTATTTCACATTGTATTTTATCGGGTTGTAATCTGATTAATTTTTTGACCTCACTTAATTGTTTATCGAGCGACCTGTAATCGCTATCAATTTCTTCATAATAATCCACGTACTCGCTTAACCAATCATGTGGACCCGCGCCGACAAATGGTGGTGGTTGGCCATGATCTCCACACATTATTACCGCTGTATTCTTTTGCAGCAACCAATCAAGAAACATTTTTAATACATCTAACGAAACCGTACATATCTCATCCCAAAAAATAACCGCGGGGATGAATTTCTCACCCATTCTTTCAGAGGTCCATTCATCACTCTTCCATCGAAAAAAGCTGTGATAAGTGCAAGCTTCAACGTTTCGTTGTTTTATCTCTCGCGCTAATCTATGGGTTGGTGTCATCACAATCATATTCGCTCGACCTTGATATAATTCAATCGCCCGAGTCGTTTTTCCTGACCCGCCACAGCCATTTAAATAAACTGTTTTATATCTACAAATTGGATCGGTTATCGGTGGTGCATTAGAACGCTCAGATAAGTTACCACCGCGTAAGTAATTACTTTTAATTTCAACGTCTGCTGATTCAGAATAATCACGCAGCATTTCTTTTTTAATTCTCCATGATCCACAACTTTCATCCGAATTAGTGAATACAGCAACTGCGCAACTGTACTTGTTTTTAATGTAAAATGAATCAACGGCAACTGTAACCGCAGTGTCAGGAAATCTATTTATCATTGAAAATAAATTAATACAAGCATAACCCAGCATCGATGACCTCAAATGTAAATACGGGGATCTGTAACCGTCGCTGTAAGTAACAACTGTGCCCAATTTTGTTCCATCTGACAAAAAGGCGTCCTTACGACCCACATATATATTTTTGGATACTGCATCCGCGATTACAAAGTCATATTCGGTGCTATCTATAATCAACCGTGAACAATATCTTTTGTAGTCACATTTTTTCCCTCCCTGGGTGAATTTACCAATTATTCTTCTACCTAGATATTTTGCTTCGATGTTTCGTTGATTAAATACCCGTTTGAACCACTCAATGATATATTTTTTGTCGGCATCAATATGTTTTCTGGATTCCTCAATTATACTATCAAGACTTTCTGGTTCTGGTAACCAGACATTGGTTTGTTTCCGATATGATATAATTGCTTCACTGACCGTCAGCGAAATTAACATTTTTGTATCAATCATGAATCGTAATAGCGCTATTGACAGCCAATTATTTTCAGTCATGTGTCTACCAATCCAAATATAACAAGCGCGATGAAGTCCTGCTGAGAATTCAATTCATCGGGTTTTTCATTTAACGGATATATCCCATACACAACTGCTGTTTCAGGATATGCTCGTTCATAGTATAGTTTGTCAAATCCAGTTAACAGACCAGGCTTAGAATCACGGCTAACAACGACTGTTTTCTTGTCTTTGAGAATCGGTTCAAATTTGTCTCGTATAATCCAACTTCCTGATTCTACACGGATACACGGATAATGAATTTCACTCTAGAAAAAATATTGTTTGTTGTCAAGTTGTGATATTATCGTAGCTGCGTTGCTGTCGTTCATGGTGGCGTCAACAACGCCATCAATTCGAAATGTTGACCAGCTATGAGATGCACCTTCGTGCTTGAATTCATTAATACAATCAGCGTATTTTATTTATCAGGGCTCTATCCGTTATTGCCCGTTTTGGCACATCTTTGAGGGTTCCATCGAGATTGAATTTAACATTTTTGAAAGGCTTAATTGCTGATAATCTCTCGAATTACTCGGTCATATAATTAAAACAAGTATTTAAATAGAAAAATATAGTAAAATGAATCACTACAAGTGGTTTATGATTGGATCAGCAACCCCGTTTAACAAATCATGTAGCAGCGAATTCTGTGGGTATCATTTACAGAGCGTTCGCAACGGTTCCCTTGGCCCCATCCCGTGCCTACGATGGGGGGGTAAGGGGAAAATCACAATTATGTCTCAGTTGTGGCGGCAAACGATACATGGAACTAAAACGCTATTATGACAAATGAATAAAAAAATGCCGTCATTGACCCTAACGATGACAAAATCATAAAGACCCCTTCAAGATTATATCCAGAGGTTTATAATTAAAGCAGATAATAAATTAGATAAGTAGTATTATTATACAAATGAGCCAAGATTTCAGACCCCATCCAGTGCTTGTTAATTATGAAGCATCCAGTGACGGTGTTGTTAGAAATCGCAGACTAAAGAAACCGGTTGGATGTGTAAACCATATGGGATAATTGAGGTTTACAGCCGGGAAGAAGAAATATTATTGTCACAGAATTATTTCTGAATGTCATAACGGATTGATCAAAGATGGCTTTGTGATTGATCACATTGATGGATACCCGCAAAATAACAAATTGGATAACTTACGAGTTGTTACACAGAGTGAAAATACTAAAGTAGGAAAAACAGGTATGTATCCAAAACAAGCAAAGAGTGTGAAATCATTTGACTTAGAAAATAACGAAGAAAATGTATTTCCATCAATGAATGCTGCTGGAAAACATTTTGATATTTGTGAGCCCTCGGTACGAAAAGTAGCAGAAAAAATAACTAGATCAGCTCTCTCAAAGAAAAATAAACACAGGATACAATTTGTATACATCAAGGAAGATAAATCCATATGACAGAGTTATGTCCTGTTATTGAAATGTAGTCTAATTACTGTCTATTACGATTAATTAATTAATTATCCGTTACGATGAAAACTGTTAGCTAACATGTACTGTCCTTAATTAAGTTAATTAAGTAACCTGTAAATATAAAAAACGGAGTCAAAAATGACCCAATTTTTTTTAATAATTAGAGGTAAAATATAATATAATATATTTTTATAAAAATATGGATATCAAAGATGTAAATGATATAATCTCTGAAATCTCAAATTTGAAAAATCGTGGGATAGTATTATCTCAAGGTCTCGACTGTGACAGGATTACCTCAGAATATGAAGACATTCAGTATCAGTCTAGTAAGGGTCGTTATGTTTTACCTAAGATGTACAGGCTCGTGAAAGGAATTCAAAAGTCCATGAATGCTTGTTTGTACGGTAACGACATTAATGTATTTATAACGCTATTTAGCACAGTTGAAGCAATACGTCAAAAGCTCGGCCAAGAGTATCAAAAACGAAAAAAGGAAAACCCCGTATCCTAACCACATGGGCGTTACTATAAAAATAAGCTTTCAGTAAATTTTTTAATAAAATTTATTTTTTTTTAGCGTTTTTTTGTAACTACATAGGATTTTCTGCTGAAAGAATACTCAACAGTTTGGGTTTGCTCATGCAGTTATGTGCGTACTGGATGATCTTTTTGTGGTAGCAAGTAATCACCGCGACGCCTCTATTTTCACGTAGTTGTTGTTGTTGCCGCGTCGTTAACAAAAATCGTTCATCGCCGTTCTCAGATATTACAATTCTGAAACCCTCAGCGATGTTATTTTTGAAACATTTGCGGATAGCGTCGTACAGTTTAACCCTGTTGGAGATGGATACGTTAGCTTGATAGTACATTATTTGATAACTCAGCTTTTAATTGTGATAACGTCTTCACGTTGAAACCCTCCGGGTTCACATTTAAAAACTCAGTTCACAAACAATATATGGCAGGTTAATCGCTTACAACTAGATTAGCCCGAAAGCGACTAGCAGCAATTAAAAAGTTTATACCGGTTCGAGACAGACTTCGCGAAAAACTTCAGCAACGACAACAAGCGCAGACTGACTTTTCTGTGTCAAGTGAACAACTGTTTACTCCGATAACAAGTGCCATTGACGGCCTCGCCGGTAACAGATAGCGATATCATGAACGCGATAGCAGGAAGTGGTTTGAAACGAAAACGAAAACGACGATAATTACAAAGAGTTTCGCAGTTGAAAGCACTAGTATGTTATAAAATGTTTAAACAAACAGCTGATCCCGCGCTTGATATGGAAGCCCCAGTGGACAAAGACAATTCCGTCCGCGATTATCAATACTATTCCTATCATGCAATACAACCCGACCTACGATAGCGAGTTGAACTTCAAGTTCAAGATACCAGTAAATACTTTTTGCCGTTTGAAGCATTTATTGGAATCAAGGGAAAACTCGTAACAAATGTTGCAGCTGATACCCCTTATGCAGATGATCAAAATGTCCGAGTTGGTTTTGTTAATAATGGCATAATGGCGTTATTTGAAAGTGCAAGATATCTCATTGATGGAAAGGAAATTGAATCAATAGAACGCGAGGTTGATGTTGTAACAACGATAATCGGACTATCAAGATACTCCGATGATTATACAAGATCGGTTGGTCCGTCTATGATGTTTGCAAAGGATACCTCTGATAACGCTGACCACATTCAATACATTAAAGTGTTACCACCGCAAGACACTTCAGTTGCTAATCAACAAGAAGCAGTTAATCCAGAACGTCGAACTAGACCCGGAGCTGCGTTTGATATTCTCGGAGGCGTTAACAATAATTTCAATCTAGGGTTTGCAACACAAAAATTAGCATTGCAAGGACAAGAACGATATTTTTCATGTGCATTTCCACTCCATCACATATTTGGATTGTGCAGAAATGTCAGAAAAGTCATCTATGGAGCTAAACACACAATCGCGTTAGTGCGAAGAGGCGACGACAACGATGCAATTTGGCGTAATGGTGCCGCTGAAAGTAAAGTTGTTTTGAGTACAATAGTATTGTGGATGCCAGTAATGACCCCATCAATCGCCATAGAAGAGCGGCTACTCTCATTTATGGACACGGGCGGCAACTCATTGCTACGTTGGCTAACAACAACGACTGATGTCAAACAGGATAATGTTGATGGTACATTTACATGGCACTTGGCATCAAAACAAGGCGTTTCAGCTCCACGTCATATATTTATTGCGCTACAGAATCGGAATCGATTAGATTCCCAAGAACGCAGTCATATGATATTTGATCAATTAGGAGTCAGGGAGGTTTCGCTGAGAATAAACGGACAACAAGAACCAACTGAGGATATACAACTTGATTACAGCAATAACTATATAGCACGTGTATATCATCGGATGCTGTCATATATGGGTGGTGATCAAAACGTTGATACTGGTTTGCAAATATCGCAACTTGATTTTAAGAAATTGTATCCGATTTATTACTTTTCGCTGGAACATCTTTATTTAACAAGGCAATCCGTCGTCACATACATTTTCGAGCTCGTATAACCCCTGGTGGTGTTGATTATAGAGCGGTTGCTGTCATTCTCAGCGACAAATCAACGTTGTTAGAAGGTGTCGGTGGACGAATGAGAATCGTTGATGCTCCAGTGGAAAATATGTAAACGATTCACAATTAGATCAATTAAAAGCATAAATGTGTTTACAATAAAATACCATATAGTGTTGTTAGTGTCAAGCTGACTGATGGTCAGGTCAAGAAATTAAAATCAAAATCCGCTAAAGAATGTGGAACCACAATAACGTTGAAACCAGCGCAGATATCCGGTGGTACACATAAAATATCATTAACGGATCGTCAAATAAAACATTTCAATAATGCGCTAAAGAATAAGCGGGAGTTCAAATTGTATTTTCTAAGGCTGCAGTCGCCGACATGATAAAATCAGGTGGTATATTTCCATTGTTAGCTGCAATACCAGCATTGATTTCAGCGGCTGCCCCAGCGGTGGCATAGGCGGTAGCGTTGGGAGCCGTTGGTACCGCGGCAGGGATGGCACTGAAGAAGGCAACTGGGAGCGGGTATAAAAAAAAGGGAAAGGGTCTAAGACTACCAGGAACGGTTTATTAGTTGAAGGCCCAATTCTTCCTATGTCCAATTTTGATTTAATTAATGCTGCAAGAAAACTAGCGACACAAAACTTCAGAGGGGTTTTTATGAGAGATCAGTTGCCGAGAAAACCCAAACGCGTTGAAACCGGAATCATCAATCTTGATAACAGTAACGGATCGGGAACTCACTGGGTTGCATACGCGATCGATCCGCGTGGGATTGTCTATTTTGATCATATGGGCTAGCTCCGCCAAGCGAGTTTATGCGGTATATAAATTCAAAGAATCAATCAATTCCGATTTTTTATTCCACGCTGCCAACACAACAATTAAATGATCCACCGATATGCGGCCGTGAAGTATTAAATGTCCTCGCGGAGATTTCATCGTCACAGAAACCACCTCATCTGGTTGTAAACGAATACACGAGTGGGAAATTACAAGATAATTTTAGGGAATCAATAAATTGAAAACCCAAGTTACGCTAACAATAATGATTGATATTTGGGGGCGACCTCTGTCAATGTCGAAACCCACCGCGAAAACATATGCGGGTTCTATCGAGGATGTAAAAAAAAAATAATTGAAGATGAAATCGCTGAGACGTTGAATTTAGCAATTGTTGACCCGAACGAAATAGTTGTATTTCAAGATCGCCAGAGTAAATTGAAATCCAGTAATATATCCGCGGATGACATTTTGATACGGCAGCGCGAGGCCGCTGAAAACTCTATTGCGCTGTATTCCAACGACAGACGACCAAAACCAGGCGCACTTGTGTCTACGATCAACGACGCTATTGCCGCCCACGGCCGTGATCTGGATGATTATATACGAGGTTACAATACTTTTCGCAAAAATATCGTACATAAATTCTTTGGAACCCCGTTTGTGGTTGGCATGACTCTCGCTGAAATCAAAGACCTTCTGAATTTATTCTTTTTTAACGCGGAGAAGGGGAGGATAATAACGGCTACCGAAATCAAGGCAAATTATCTCGATATTTACACGGATATTTCTAAACTAATATAAAATTTTGAAAAGGTACAAAAACCCACTAACGAAATTGTTAATAAGTTCTTTGAGGGTAGTAAACCCCAAGATATTATCCGAGTTAATCTCGCTGTCGATAGATAATTCGTTCATATCCGATGTTGAAGTTTCCGCGATGACCCAGTTGTATACCTCAGCGATATTAAATTGGAAATTGAAGACAGCGTGAATAATAATGTCACTCGAACTGCTTCAACGAATCGCGGAGAATACCACTCCGATACGAACAAGCATGATATTAATAACATCAACAACCCCACAATTTAGTGTGAACTTCCCTTCTCCGATCCCAGTACGCGAGATCGCGCTGGCAAAATTACGAGTATATCATAGCTGGCCGAATATCAGATCGGTTTCATTTGGCGGTCAGCAGCCGAATAACGCACTGGTGTTCTCGTATAAGAATAAACCCGATGGTACTCCAGCGTGGGAAACTGTTTCGTTACCAACTGGGTCGTACCAAATTGAGCAAATCGATGCTGAAATTCAGCGTAGAATAAAATCAATCACTGGAAAAGAATCAAGCATTGGAAAAGAATAAAGCACTGGAAAAGAATCAAGCATAGCTATTAAAATTCATGAACCGACGCTCTCGTCGTCGATTGAAATAAACTCCCCTGAGTATGCCGTAGATATCTATAACAGCTCGTTAAGAACAGTGTTAGGATGGCCTGAAAAACCACCCGGAACCGCCGAATTAACCACTGGCGTACAATCATATCATGAAATCAATCCCGTATATCGAGACGATTTATCTGATATAAGAAAAGTAAAAATCGCCGATAGATTCATATTTACCAACAAAAACACGTTGCAATGGGATTTTATCATTAAAAGAACAGATGAGTCAACTGTTACTATTTCATTTACGCTAACTGACATCACTGGTTATTTTAATGAAATTAATCAATTACATGAAACACAACTAGAACAACTACGGCAAACAAAATCGCGAAAACACGTTGAAATATTAACTCAGCTTGTATCTGATATGGAATATATCAGCGAACGAATTATTCGAACAATAATTAATGACAACAGCAACAATAAACAACGATTCCTAAGCGGTTACAATATCACAGAAGCTGATGTACATAATTTCAAGTTTCCCGGATATAACGCTGAGGAACTAAAAAAAAATGTTAGAAATGTTATCAAGGTATTACAAGTACAAGATTCAATTATCCTCAAATATAATAATGACCCAGATGGCGGCGGTAGGCATATTGCCCCGCACAATGTGAATATTTCAGCGGTGATTGCGCTCAATTTAGTATGTGATGCAATTGAAGGAAGCTATCAAATTAATCTAGAGCAATCAAATCAAGCACAGCAAGGATATATTCTTTATTCGTTTGCACCAACAGCTCCTCCAGGATTCCTAATTACTGAAAACCCAATTAATCCTGTCTATATGCGATGCCATAATAATTCGCTGACGAGAATTAATTTCTGACTCACTGACCAGTCAAATAATTTAATTGACCTACAAGAGGAGGTGTTAGCGATTAGTTTGTTAGTCTGTTTGTGAGATCCTAAGGACTTGATCAAATATTCGGTTAATCTGTAGCAGCAGAGGGGGCGATGACAACATCGTTGCGACCAAAATTGATTGAAAAATCGAAAAGTCTCCGTTTACCAAACGGAGACTTATTATTTTTTTTTTGGTTAAAATATGAGATTTGCAGGAAGGCTCTATTTTTCTTTTTGAGGCTTCAATCAATTTTGTCGAAAAAAGTTGTCCGATTTCCACCCCCTGCTGCTCATTTCATCCATCTCGTTATCAAATTTAGTAGCAGTTGTGTCTTGCCGCTTGCAGATGGTCCGATTATAATCATTCTAAATGAATTCGGCAACATTGCATGGTGTTTAATAGGTTCCCGTCTTCGGGTAGCTGAATAATCAATTACATTCATGTTGTTATATATACATTATGGATCTATATTGTGTGAAATGTAGGGCGCGTACTGGCACAGATGACTTGACGACGATTACAACTAAAAATAACCGATCAGCGCTTTCTGGTAAATGCGTACAATGTAGTAGAAAGAAATTTAGATTTGTTTCCCTTGGCAAACCCAAGGAACCTTTAACAAAAAAACGAGGAGGTGATATCGCAGCCAAGTTAACTAAACTCCCTGGAACCCCATGTGCAAAGTATCCAGGAGAAAAACAACTTCCAGGGTATAGTTATTGTGGACCGGGAACAAGACTTGAAATCAGACTCAATAATCATAACCAACCCAAACCCGGTGAAGAACCAATAAACGCAATGGATAAGGCGTGTTATGCTCATGATGTTGCATATAAGAGCAGCAATTTGCAGCATAGACATCTAGCAGATGTGAAATTAATTCATGCATTAAATTCTATTCCTGACAAATGCTTCAAAGAAAATTTGGCTTCATTTTTGATTAAATCGGCTATGAAAGGTAAATTGATGTTAGGTGCTGGTAATTAATAACAACATGGAATCTATTTATTATTCTCCGAGAGGATACTGGAGGGGCAAGGCAGCAATCAATAAACTCGCTAACGCTGCAAAAGTGAAAATAAAACACTGCGGCTAATTGGTTATCCAAACAGGCTATATGGCAAATTTATCTACCACCGCATAAACAAATTCACTACTCGCATTTTGATGTGACCGTTCCTAATGAAGTTCATCAAGCTGATATACTATTTCTGCCACATGATGGTGGTTACAAATACGCTCTGACCATAATTGATGTTGCGAGTCGATACAAACAAGCAGAGCTGCTAAAAACAAAATCATCAACTGAAGTCGCTTCTGCATTTAAAAGGATTTATCGACGAGGCCCTCTGCACTGGCCAAATCTATTACAAGTTGATCCTGGCAAAGAATTTTAGGGTGCAGTGTTATCAACAATGAAGCATCCTAATGTCGCCATCAGACGAGGACATACTGCGCTACATCGTGATCAGGCAATTGCTGAACGGTTTAATCGGACGATTGCTGAGCGGTTATTCGGATATCAATACGCGAAAGAATTCATCCAAGAAAAAAGATCTCATGAATGGGTTAAAAGATTACCAGCTGTGATTACCGCACTGAATAATGAGATTACTAGAACGATCAACATGAAACCTATCAACGCGATTAAAAAGAAGTCTATACTAAAACTCCCACAAGAGGATTTTTCTAGAAACCCTAGCTTTTCCCAACCAATTCGTGGTAGTAATATCACTGTGAGGTATTTATACGAACCAGGAGAGCTTGAAGGTGGCAGAAAAAAAGCTACTGATCCTATTTGGAGTGTTACCGCGCATAAAATATCCGGCATAACACAATCTACGGGTGGAAACGCAAGCGTTTCTAGACAAGCAATCTATAGACTGGATTCAACTGCCCCTCAACGAAGATTTACTCGACAACAACTGCAAGTGATACCCGAGGATACTAAATTACCACCGCGTGGTCTTAACTAATATCATTATTGTCAAAAACAACTCGTCGGAGTTGATTTATTCTTCGTGCTCTGGATACTGCGAGATAGACTAAATTCGACCATTCGATGCGATTATCCACCAAGCAAACAATTGTATCTGATATAGTCAATCCCTGTGAAGAATGTATTGTTGCTGCGTAACCTAGCGTCCACGGGGAATTATTAGCAACTAATGCATCTTCAACGACGCTGATATCAACCAGCAAAATATCATTTAGCACTAAATTCTGTCTTTGAAATCCTTCGGATTTTGGTCCTGGAATATTAACTTCTATATTCTGTTTTCGTGTTTCCGATGGCCTATAACAAAGGGGCACTGGAAGTGTTGCAAATTTTTCTTTATGCAATTCAAATAACTTCATCTGAAGTGTGTCTCTGACTATTTTTCTACTTGCAATTATCAAATCGTTTGGTCAAGACCCCTCCCAAAACTCATTCATGGGAGTTTCTGAAATTATTTCACGCGCTATTTCACACTGGATTTTATCCGGTTGTAATCTAATTAGCTCTTTGAATTCTCGTAATTGTTCATCAAGTGATCTATAATCAGTGTTAATTTCTTCATAATAGTCTACAAAACCCTTTAGCCATTCATGTGGGGATGCACCGACAAATGGTGGTGGTTGGCCGTGATCACCGCACATGACGACTTTTGTATTTTTCAATAGCAACCACTCGAGAAATGTTTGTAATACATCTAATGACACTGTGCATATTTCATCCCAAATTATGATTTCAGGAATAAATTTCTCTCCCATACGCTAAGGAGTCCACTTATCTCCTTTCCATCGAAATAAACTGTGATAAGTACAGGCATTTATCCCTCGCTGTATCATCTCTCTTGCAAGTCTGTGAGTTGGTGTTAGCACAATCATGTTTGACTTGGAAACGCCAAATAATTCAATTGCACGAGTAGTCTTTCCTGACCCACCACAGCCGTTTAAATGAACTGTTTTATATCTACAGATTGGATCAGATATCGATGGTGGATTAGAAAATTCTGATTGAATCTCAAAGACATTCCGATAATTATTTTCAATCGTAACATCTGCTGATTGAATATAATCATGAAGCATTTCCCGTATAAGTCTCCATGATCCCCAACTCTCGTCAGAATGTATGAATTCAGCCACTGCTTCTCGATGTTTCACGTTTATGTAAAATGAATCAGTGGCTACTCTGATCGCGGTATTAGGAAATATATTTATCATCGAAAATAAATTGATAGAAGCATAAGCTAGCATAGAAGCTCTCAAATGTGGGTATTGCAGATTGTATCCATCGTTGTAGGTAACAATTGTACCCAATTTGGATCCATCGGACAGAAATGCGTCTTCACGATTGACATATATGCCTTTATTCGTTACATCAGCGATTACAAAATCGTATTCAGCGTTGTCTATAATCAACTGTAAAGAATATCTTGTATTATCGTATTTGCCACCTTGAGTAAATTTACCGATTATTCTTCGTCCAAGATCTTTTGCTTCTCCGTTTCTGATTTCAAATAACTGTTTGGACCAATTTACAATTTCTTCTTCGTTGAAATTTGGAAACAGTTTTCGCCGTTCGCTAATTATTTTTTTCTAGATCAGGTTGTGGTAACCAGACTGATTTCTGTGCTCGATAGGATATAATCGCTTCACTGACAATTAACGATTGTAACATCCCACAATCAATCATATATCTCAATAGCACTATTGGCATCCAGTGTTTTTCAGACATGTGTCTACCAATCCAAAGATAACTAGACGGATTAAGTCCTGTAGCCAATTCAAATGATACTACACGAGCGAATCCGGTTAAATCAAAATGTGGCAGCGGACCATTAATTGCAACACGAGCCATTTTATGTGTGGGGTGTCCAAATCGTTTGAAGTACTCAGCACATTCTCCATACCCGAGAAAACTCCCTGGATAACACGCAATCATATCAACGGAAATAACGGTTTCAGTGTCATATTTTGTATTCCATAATCCACCATGGCTGTATTCAAGACAGCTCAATCTGACATCTGATAAAAACTCACTTTGCGTTGGTTTCCACGCCTTTTTCTTCCTAGCAAAATGTGCTGCAACCGAGGGAAGTGTAAAACAGTTATCAGTAATTGTTCGTCGTTGAAATCTTCGATTCCCCCCCCCCCCCGAAAATTCAATAGCTAGTTTTTTCATTTGATTATGCATCGCTTCAGTACGGTACAATTCTCCGTTGGGTCTTACAAACTGATCGAATCCACATTCATCGTCTGCAGCACGGTGAAATAGCCACATCCACACAGGATCTTTTTTACTCAAATTGTAAATAACATCAAATAATTTCTGCTCCCTGACTTTGTTAGGGAAACACTCTCCAAGTCCAAACAGTGTTTGGGGTATGTATTTTACAGTTCGTGTTCGTGAAAATATTGTTACTGCAGATGACCACGCGTGTTCGTTAAGATCAATAATTTGTATTGCCGTTCCTTTTTTGATCGATATTTCGGTTCGTGTAATACTTGTCCGGTTATTGTCGTTATTGATATTGGAAATCTCAATGATGTTTCTAATTTAACTATATCTTGAATTGTTGCCCCATGCTGTTTCACCGTTAATTCCCATTCATTTATTTTTTTTTCGTCTTAGATCAGTTAATTTATTTCCTCGGGATGCATTTATGAAGTGTTCTATTATTCGTGTTGCTACACAATTCAACGACGTAGAATATTTCATTGATATTGCTAGTTTTGCAATATCAGGTTTGTCATTTAACTGATATATCCCATGAACAACTGCTGTTACAGGATAAGATCTCTTAGTATGGTTTGTCAAATCCAGTCAAAATTCCTGGTTTGGAATCTTGATTCACAGTGATAGCCTTTTTATCCTTCAAGATGGGTTCGTATTTATCCCTGATGATCCAATCTCTAGTGTCTGAACGGATAATGAATTTTCTTCTAAAAAATACCTTTTTCGCCCAAGGTGTGACATTATCACTGCTGCTTTTTCATCATTCATGGTAGCATCGATATTAGGTACAATTCGAAATGTTGACCAATAATGAGATGCTCCATCACGCTTGAATTCATTAAAACAATCTCTGATTTTAGTAATCATGGTTCTATCAAGAATTATATTTGGTGTATCAGAAACTCTATGAAGATTGAATTTATCATTTTTCCAAGGCGCAATTTTCGATAATCTTTCAAACTCCTCCATACTATAATTAAAACAAGTATTTAAATGAAAGAATTTTATAAAATGAATCATTGCAAATGGCTCATGATTGGATCAGTGACCCCTTGTAACAAATCATGCAGAAATGAATTATGTGGGTATCATATGCAAAGTTTTCGACGTGAAAGCCTTGGTCCGTTACCCTGCAGACGATATGGGGTTGGGGTTAGAGGAAAATCGCAGTTGTGTCTGAATTGTGGTGGTAAACGATACAGAGAGTTGAAGCGTTATTATGACAAAATAATCAAAAATTCTGACCCTGACCTTGACCGTGTCCTTGACAAAGTCCTTGACTCTGTCAAGGATAAAATCATAAGAACTCCTCAAGACTATTTTGAAAGATTTTCCAGTGATGTTATTATTAGACCAAACAATGAATTAGACAAATAGTATTAGTATACAAATGAAGCAAGAATTCAGACAGCATCCTGTGATTACAAATTATGAAGCATCCAGTGATGGTACTGTCAGACACTGCAGATTGAAGAAACCAGTTGGTTTTGTGAGTAATCAAGGATATTTGATGGTTAGTGTTGGAAAGAAAAAATATCATAATCATCGTTTCGTGCATGAATGTTTCCATGGATTGATCAAAGATGGTTTTGTTATCGATCATATTGATTCCAATCCTCAGAATAACAAATTGAATAATCTAGAAGTTGTTACACAGAGTGAGAATACCAAACGAGGAGGAACTGGCACTTATAAATCAATTGGGAAAAGACCCGTAAAATATTTTAATACAACAAATAACGAAGAAAAAATGTTTCAATAAATGTATGAAGCCGGTGGGTATTTCAATATTTGTCCATCTTCTGTACAAAAAGTTGCAGAGAGAATCTATCGATCTGCGATTTCAAAAAACACCGGACAAAAAAATTCAATTCATTTATGTCTGAGTCGTCCATATTTTTCATATTAGAAAAATGTATTATCATATATGAATTCTGAAAATATGAATTACATTATAGCTGAAATTTCAAAATTGAAAAGTCAGGATATTAAACTATCTGACAATTTAAATCCTGATCAAATTATGTCTGACTTTCAGGATATAGAATACGGTATTATGAATAACAAGTATATGCTACGAAAGAAATATGCGTTAATAAAAAAAACCTCAGAATTCTATTCGGAACTCTCTTGCATTTTCCAGTGACGTAAGTGTGTTTGTCCCGTTATTTACTACCGTGGAAGGAATACGAAAAGAATTAGGTAGGGATTATGAATTGAAAAAGGATGTTAATTCTAAAATTAGAAACATACGAGCGTTAATTCAAGAAAATGAACGATTTGACAAATAGTCTACGAGAATTTCCATGCAAAATCGACTACTTGACCCGACTGAAATTATTGATTATTTTTAGTTGTTTTTGTCCTTTTTTGGCATTTTTGGATTGAAATTATCGATTTTTTAGTTAAAAATCATCAAAAATAAATCCTAACAGCTTTTCCCTACGAGAATTTCCGTGCGAAATCGACCATTTGACCGTAAAATCTCTTTGAGATTTTCAACTGAAAACCACCAAAACAGTCAAAAAAACAATGAAAAACCACCAAAAATGCATCAAAAACAGGCAAAAATGCATTAAAAAAGTGAATAAAAATATTTTACAGTGAATAAAATATATTTCACAGCAATAAAAATATTTCACAGTGAATAAGAAATATTTCACAGCAATAAAAACTATTTCACAGTGAATACAAAATATTGCACAGCAATAAAAAAATATTTCACAGCAATAAAAAATCAATAATTTCATGTTTGGACCGTTAATGGATGGTTTAGTCAATATGAGAACTCGGATTAATAAATCCAACACTGTATTGGAAAGTGGGGGAAGTGTCAGTAACATTTTAAATAATTATTTTTTTATAGTGTTTCCGACACTTCCCCCATACAAGATAGGGCTATTAAAACAATCAAATAAGACTTCCACGGTAGTGTTAAAAATCATCCGACATGTCTGACATGTAACAAAAAATGTTGAAACTGTCATAATTAATATTTTATATACAAATTGAACACTTTCAACATCAATGATAACGCCATTAAAACAATCAAACAAGACTTCCACGGTAGTGTTAAAAATCATCCGACATGTCTGACATATAACAAAAAATGAGGAATCTGCCAAAATTAATATTTTATATACAAATTAGGCATTTTCCTCATCAATGATAGCGCCGTTAAAATGTCAAAAAAAGACTTCCACGGTAGTGTTAAAAATCATCCAACATGTCTGACATGTAACAAAAAATGTTGAACGTTCCAAAATTAATATTTTATATACAAATTAGGTAGTTCCCTCATCAATGATAGAGCTGTTAAAATGTCAAAATAAGACTTCCACGGTGGTGTTAAAAATCATCCGACATGTCTGACATGTAACAAAAAATGTTGAAACTGTCATAATTAATATTTTATATACAAATTGGACACTTTCAACATCAATGATAGAGCACTAAAAATTTCAAATTAACTGAAAAATGTTTTTGTCTCGACCATTGACCCGTGTGTTTTAGGGCGAAAATTAAATTATTAAGGAAATTCGCCCTTTCCACACTTTTGATACAGTTATCTACATATCATTCAGATTCATCATATAGAAAGAACCGTCTATTAACACTCCAATCAATTTATAATTTATTTCAAATTGTTTTTGTCTGTTAGGTCGGGTTCGGGAATTAAAATTGGAAAATTGTTTACAATTGGAAAATTGTTTACAATTTCAAATAATGGTCAATGAAGCATTAACAACTAGATTGACTCGTGAGTGACTAGATGCAATTAAGAGATTTTTACCAATCCGCGACTCTGTAAGGAATAAACTGCAAGGTAGACAGAGTTTACAAACGGATTTTGCTGTGGGATCTGAAGAATTGTTTAAACCAATAACCACAGCAACGAAGGGGGTAGAGCGTGTTATATGGGGAGATGTTCCGACTACGGGAAAACCTCTTATTGTTGAACTTGAAAAAATAGCAGCGGAAACTGAACAAACAAAACAAGCTGTACAAAAGCTCCAAAGTGATATTGTATCTAAAACACCTGAATCAAAAAGAACAGTAGATGACCTACGCGTGAGATTCAACGAGGAAGTGTTAGCAGTAATTGATAAGGCCGATCCAGTAAAAATTCCTTCACTTGTTGTTAAGACTTATGAAAACAGAAAAAAAATGTTGAAACCAGAACATCATAAATACTTTAGAAGTATAACTCACTGGGCTGATATATTCTACAAAATCAAAACTAAAACAAGTCAAATTGACACAAGAAGTGCATCATACATCGAATATATCAAGATGGTGGATAACGTGTATAATCAATATGAAGAGTTTAAACAACAACAAAAACCGCAAAAATTGCAAGGAAAGCGACAGCAACCTGCAAAGAAAATATCGTTCTCACCTAAAAAACTAAAATAACCTTCGCCACCATCTGATGATACTCTTGATTATGAACAAAGTACGGATTTAGAAAAACTAGATGCCAGTATCGGGATGGGATTAGGGACCCCAAGTGGGGTATCAATTCAATGTCCTGGTAATGTTCTCAGTGATATATCACGATTATAAGTTCTAATCGGAGGGAAACGAGCTGGAAATAACTCACCGGAAATAATTAATGAAGCAGCTGATATCTGCAGGCGGTCATTTGCCGGCGGTATCATGGATATTGCAACATACCGAAATTTCATTGGCGAGTTAGTGGAGGATTATCATAGTGACTGAAAATCCCTACGAACTTTCCATTTCGTCATCGGCGATGAATAGTGTTTAGAAATTGCTAGCAATTGAAAACACTAGTGTTTTAATAATAAGAATGACAACCATGACAAACTAGCCAGCGTCTATGTAGAGAATTCACGGTTTCCAGTTTATAGAGCGTACTATGGTGATGGTTTCGGTGATACAATTGCGGGGTTATTTGCAAGAATAGCTCCAAAATTGGCGCCGCTAGTAAAACAATTATCGATGAAAGCTATTGATGTTATTCGTGATAAGGGTATTAGTGCTGTTGGAGATCTTGCCGGGAAAGCGTTTTCAGCCACGAAGAATAAATTAACAGCGCTAGTGAAATCACGGAGAAAATCCAAAGGAGGACCACTACCATCTACAGCAGAGATGCCTGCGAGTGTTAGTAAAATTATAAATAACGCAGTAGATCAAAAACTAGCGTACCTGGTGAATCCCGACCAAAGCAACATCGCAAATATGATAGCGGGAAGTGGCTTACAACCACGACGGGGAAAATTATACGGAGTGTGAAAATCGTTTACGATGAAAATCGCGATTTAGATCAATGGATATATAATAAAATGTTCAAAAGGTCACCTGATCCAGCGTTTGATATAGACGCCCCAGTTCGCAAGAATGATTCTGTACGCGATTATCAATATTACGCCTATCATGCAATAGACTCAAATAGTCGATCAAGAATTGAACTTCAAGTTCATGATACCAGTAAATACTTTCTACCCGCTGAAGCGTTTATTGAAGTAGAAGGAGAACTTGTAACAGCGGCTGATACTCCTGCTGTACCAGCACCGTATCCAGTCGGTACTCAAGTCGGGTTTTGTCAATAATGGTATCATGGCGCTATTTGAGAGTGCAAGATACCTCATCGATGGAAAAGAAATTGAGTCTATAGCTCGCGATGTTGATGTGGCTGCAACAATAATCGGGTTAGCGAGATATTCCGATGATTATACAAGATCAGCAGGACCTTATATGATGTTTGCAAAGGATGTTAAAAATACCGCTGGAGGAAATCAATTTGTTGTAAGACGACCACAGAATAACGCTGGTAATGCTAATGTTGATGTCGAGAATATGATCATAAGTACTAATGAGAATTTCAATCTAGGAGCTGCAACACGTATATTAATGCTGGAGGGACGGCGTAGATCATTTTCATGTGCGATTCCACTACATCATATATTTGGATTCTGCAGAAATGTTCGAAACGTTATCTACGGGGCGAAGCATACAGTAGTAGTCGTGCGAAAGGGTGATGATAATGACGCAATTTGGAGGATTCCAGCAGATGCTGCAAATCCTATTGCTGATGCTGGTAAAGTTATTTTAACAAAACTATCATTGTGGATGCCAGTGTTGACTCCATCAATCACCGCAGAAGAACGATTACTATCATTTATGGACCAAGGAGGAAAATCATTACTAAGTTGGCTAACGGTAAGTACAGATGTTAAACAATCAAATATTAATGGGTTATACACGTGGAACCTAGCATCAAAACAATGCATTGTTGCGCCACGTCATATATTTATTGCGTTACAGGATAACACACGAGTTGGCAATCAAATCTTCAGCCATATGATATTTGATCAATTAGGTGTTAAAGACGTCTCACTGAGAATAAACGGCCAGCAGGAACCATCTGAAGATGTACAACTTGATTACGGTCAAAATCATATTGCTCGCGTGTATCACAGGTTGTTCTCATTTATGGCACGCGATCAAAATGTCGATACTGGTCTGCAAATATCACAATTTGATTTTAGGAATTTATACCCGATCTATTACTTTTCACTGGAACATCTTGATTTAACAAGACAATCCTTCGTTGATATACACTTTAGAGCTAATGTGCTTCGTGGTACTATTGCTAATTATAGAGCAGTTGCTGTCATTCTCAGCGACAAATCAATGCTACTCGAAGGTGTTGGCAGAAGAATGAGAGTGGTAGATGCGCCAGTAGAAAATGTTTGAAAATTCTACGATTTTTTATTGAAAATCCTTCGGATTTGTATTGAATCGGCGATTTAGAATTAATCTGTTATTGTATAATGTCATACAGTCATATCAGTGTTGCCCTGACGCCGGGTCAGATCAAGAAATTGCAATCCAAATCAGCTAAGCAATGTGGAACCACAATAACGCTGAAACCTAATCAAATGAATGGCGGTGCAAATAAGTTGTCGCTGACAACTTGTCAAGTGAAACACTTCAATGATGCACTTGTAGCAAAAAAAGCTGTCCATATTACTATTTCTGCGGCTGCTATCTAAAACATGATAAAATCAGGCGGTATATTTCCTTTGTTAGCTGCGATTCCAGCGTTGATTGCGGCAGCAGCCCCAGCGGTGGCTAAAGCGGCAGCGTTAGGGGCTGATGGTACCGCGGCAGGAATGGCACTAAAAAAGGCAACTGGGCAGGGTTATAAAAAAAAGGGAAAGGGTCTAAGACTACCAGAAACCCTGTATTCATGGTACAGCGGAAAAGGTCTGAGAATCCCAGGAACAGTTTACTAGTGCCTATGTCCAATTTTGATTTACTCGATGCCGCTAAAACATTGGCCATGAAAAACTTCAGAGGTGTCTTTATGAAAGATCAGTTGCCGACAAAACCAAACAGTGTTGAAACCGGTATCATTAATCTCGATAACAGCACCGGACCTGGAACTCACTGGGTTGAATACGCTATTGATCCACGTGCAATCGTCTATTTCGATTCATATGGATTATCGCCACCGAAGGAATTTATCCGTTATATAAATCACTTAAAAACTCCTCGTTGGTATTCTACGCTACCAACACAACAAATGAATGATCCACCAATATGCGGCAGCGAAGTATTAAATGTCCTTGACGCTATTTCTAACTCCTTGGGTAACCCAAGGGGAAAACCACCACATGTTGTCGTAAATTAATACACCAGTAATCGCTGGAAATCGAAACGATTTTAGAGAAAGATGTATAAAATAACATGATTGATATTTGGCGGAGATCTTTGAAACCAACCACAGAAATGTCTGCAACCGGTGATATAAAAAAAATAATCGAAGATGAAATAGCTGAGACGTTGAATCTAGCAAGTGTTGACCCCGGGGAAATAGTTGTATTTCAAGATCGTCAGGGTATATTGAAAACTAGTAATATTTCTCTGGATGATACTTTGGTTAAACAACGAAACGCAATCGAGGATATTATCGCGTTATTTTCCGATCAGGGTAAACTCAAACCGGGTGTACTTTTCTCGACTATTACAGATAGACCAAAAACTGTCAACGATGAGTTGAAAAATTCTGTGTTGGAACTAACAACACTTCAATCTAAAACTGAAGAACACGGAAAACAGTTTTCAAATTTTCGTAGAAACATCGTGATTAAATTTATTGGAACCCCGTTTGATAAAATTGAAATAAAACTCCCTGATATAAAAAAAATCCATCGATGAGACGAAAAAATTCAGTGAAAAAACAAAAATTCCTCATTAGAAAACCAATAACGTAGTATACACGATCCAACACGGATCATTTGCGTGGACACCTACTGACAACAAATTAGATATCACTGCAGCCATTAAAGGTATTTATCGATTAACACTAGTAACATCGACTCAATTTAATATTTCATCGTCGAGTCCATCCGGGGTCAACAATACGATTTCAACGATCATCGACAAGGATACAACTGAAACGTTCACGATAACATCTACTGATAAAAATTTGGTTAGGGTTTCAACAACGTGGTATTTGGAATTCGTAGCGAATTTAAGTAAATAACGGTTTCAATTGAAATCGTAAACTGATTTGGGAATAAAATGACATCGCCGACGATACCTTCGGTATCTCAATATCGTTATGATCAGGCCAGAGAGTTTTCAATGAAACTCAAAACTCTCACTGAAGAGTATGCAATGAAAATTAAAAAATAACAACGAAGAATCACAGCAGTTGACGTTACCGTGTACTCTGTGAGTGGTGTAATCACCGGAGCTGGTATTATACTATCTTCAGTGACAATGATTTCTCCCATAGCTGTTCCAATTTGTATATCAGCGGCAACAACAATCGCGGAAATAATCTCGATAATAACAAAAAAAATATCATCATGCAGCCAGAGTAAACTGCAAGACTACGTGATTAAATTTCATGTTGTATCAACCACGTACTCACAATTGTCCTCATTGATATCGTCGTCGCTCGATGATACATTTATATCCGATAGTGAGTTCTCAGCGATGCTAGATATTTATGATTCCGCGATGTCAAAATTAGAGCGACAACATGAGTATAATAACAATGACAACACCGATGGAATTACTTCAACGAATAGTGGAGAACACAAATCCAGTACAAACCAGCATGATCTCAATAACATCAACGAATCCTGAATTCAGTGTGAATTTCCCTATTCCGATTCCCGTGAAGGAGATAGCGCTAGCAAAATTACGAGTGTATCACAGTTGGCCTAATATCAGATCAAAATCATTTGGTGGTCAACAACCGAATAATTCCTTGGTATTTGCAAAAAAGAATGGCGAAGACGGGACTCCAGACTGGAACGTTGTTTCAATACCAACAGGGTCATACCAAATTGAACAAATCAATGCTGAATTAGCGCGTAGAATAAAATCGATTACTGGAAAAGAATCAAAAATCGCTATAACGGTTCACGAGCCGATGCTATCATCTAACATTGAGATAAGCACAGAGGGATACGTCGTAGATATTTATCAGAGCTCAATCACATCAGTGTTAGGATGGCCTGAATTACCACCCCGGAGAGTTTCTCTGAGAAAAATACCACCTGAACCACAAAAATCCGATTATATCACCGACAGGATTAAATCTGAAAATCCACTAAAGAGTTATCAAGATCATTCTCCTAACAAAATCATGAATAATAACCCAGCTTATAGGCCAGCTCTCCACGTGGGGTTAATCGAAGGAAATTTAACAGCGTTCAATAACGATTTTTCAGTGCTGCTAATGTCTCTTAAATCCGGCTCTCTCACCCGAGATGAATTTATCAGCATCGTAGAAACGTGTAACAAAATCATCGACGATATGGAAATATTTCATGCGCAAATTATTAAAGAAGTGTTAATGGATATTGTGATTGAACGGTTATTTAGGGGGAAATATAATATCAGTGAGGGAGAGGTTCCAACATTTAAACTACCCGGATATAACGTACCAGAACAACAAAAAAAAACAACTTAACGACGCTATCGATATTGGGTTAAAAAAAAAACATGACGATTGGAAGGAATTAGCACGACAACAAATAAATACCCTGACACATAACAATGACCCAGATGGCGGTGGTCGACATATCGCCCCTAACAAGATCAGTATATCCTCGGTGATTGCACTAAATTTAGTATGTGATGTCATCGAAGGAAGCTATCAAATTAATCTCGAACGATCAAATCAAGCTCAGCAGGGATATATTTTGTATTCATTTGCACCAACAGCTCCTCCAGGATTTATAATTATTGAGTCTCCGGTTAATCCAGTCTATATGCGGTGTCATAATGATTAGCTAACAAGAATTAATTTCAAACTCACTGACCAGTCCAATAATCTAATTGATCTACAAGGTGAGGTTCTACAAATTAGTCTGTTTCTGAAGTCGTGAAAATTCTTCGAATTTCCGTCGTTTTTTTACCCAAAGGAGGCATTTCGAGGAAGCCTCAATTCACCCCTGCAAGATCGTGTTCCAGACAAAATCACTAAGGCTCCATTTGCCAAATGGATACATTCTTTTTTTTTGGTTAAAACACGAGATTTCGTAGGAAGGCTCTATTCGTTGCTTTGACGGTTAAAATCGATTTTTTGCTTGAAACATGTCCGGCTCACCCCTTCTGCTGCTCGTGTAAATTCTATAATTATTTATTGTAAATAGTCATTTCGTGTAAATTCTATTACTATTTATTGTAAATAGTCATTTCGTGTAAATTCTATAATTATTGTAAATAGTCATTTCGTGAAAGTTCTTTAATTATTTATTGTAAATAGTCATTTCGTGTAAATTCTTAAACCATTTGTTGTAAATAGTCATTTCATTCAAATTCTATAATTTTTTTTTGTAAATAGTCATTTCATTCAAATTCTATAATTATTTATTGTAAATAGTCATTTCGTGTACATTCTATAACTATTTATTGTAAATACTCATTTCGTGTAAATTCTATAATTATTTTTTGAAAATAGTCATTTCATTTAAATTCTATAATTATTTATTGCAAATAGTCATTTCATGTAAATTCTATTATTATTTATTGTAAATAGTCATTTCGTGTAAATTCTATAATTATTTATTGTAAATAGTCAATTCGTGTAAATTCTATAATTATTTATTGTAAATAGTCATTTCATGTAAATTTTATTATTATTTATTGTAAATAGTCATTTCGTGTAAATTCTAAAATCATTTATTGTAAATAGTCAATTCGTGTAAATTCTATAATTATTTATTGTAAATAGTCAGTTCGTGTAAATTCTATAATTATTTATTGTAAGTAGTCATTTCGTGTAAATTCTATAACGATTTATTGCAAATAGTCTTTTCTTGTAAATTCTAGAATTATTTATTGTAAGTAGTCATTTCATTCAAATTCTATAATTATTAAATAGTCTTTTCATTTAAGTTCTATAATTATTTATTGTAAATAGTCATTTTCTGTAAATTCTATAATTATTTATTGTAAATAGTCATTTCGTGTAAATTCTATAATTTTTTTTTGCAAATAGTCATTTCGTGTAAATTCTATAATTATTTATTGTAAATATTCATTTCGTGTAAATTATATAATTATTGATTTTAAATAGTCATTTCGTGTATATTATATAATCATTTACTGTAAAATGTCATTTCGTGTAAATTCTTAAACTATTTATTGTTAATAGTCATTTCATTCAAATTCTATAATTATTTATTGTAAATAGCCATTTCATTCAAATTTTATAATTGTTTATTGTAAATAGTCATTTCGTATACATTCTATAACTATTTATTGTAAATAGTCATTTCGTGTAAATTCTATAATTATTTATTGTAAATAGTCATTACATTCAAATTCTATAATTATTTATTGTAAATAGTCATTTCATTAAAATTCTATAATTATTTATTGTAAATAGTCAGTTCGTATAAATTCTATAATTATTTATTGTAAATAGTCATTTCGTGCAAATTCTATAATTATTAATTGTAAATAGTTATTTCATTCAAATCCTATAATTATTTATTTTAAATAGTCATTTCATTCAAATTCTATAATTATGTATTGTAAATAGTCATTTCGTGTAAATTCTCTAACTATTTATTGTTAATAATCATTTCGTGTAAATTCTATAATTATTTAGTGTAAATAGTCATTTCATTCAAAATCTATAATTATTTATTGTAATTAGTCATTTCGTGTAAATTCTATAACGATTTATTGCAAATAGTCATTTCTTGTAAATTCTAGAATTTTTTTATTGTAAGTAGTCATTTCATTCAAATTCTATAATTATTAATTGTAAATAGTCTTTTCATTTAAAGTTATATATATATTTATTCTAAATAGTCATTTCGTGTAAATTCTATAATTATTTATTGTAAATAGTCAATTCGTGTAAATTCTATAATTTTTTTTTGCAAATAGTCATTTCGTGTAAATTCTATAATTATTTATTGTAAATATTCATTTCGTGTAAATTATATAATTATTGATTTTAAATAGTCATTTCGTGTATATTATATAATTATTTATTGTAAAAAGTCATTTCGTGTAAATTCTTAAACTATTTATTGTTAATAGTCATTTCATTCAAATTCTATAATTATTTATTGCAAATAGTCATTTCATTCAAATTTTATAATTGTTTATTGTAAATAGTCATTTCGTGTACATTCTATAACTATTTATTGTAAATAGTCATTTCTGTAAATTCTATAATTATTTATTGCAAATAGTCATTTCGTGTAAATTCTATAATTATTTATTGTAAATAGGTATTTCGTGTAAATAGATAATTATTTATTGTAAATAGTTATTTCGTGCAAACTCTATAATTATTTATTTAAAATAGTCATTTTTTGCAAATTCTATAATTATTTATTGAAAATAGTCATTTCGTGTAAATTCTATAAATATTTATTGTAAATAGTCATTTCATTCAAATTCTATAATTATTAATTGTAAATAGTCATTTCATTCAAATTCTATAATTGTTTATTGTAAATAGTCAGTTCGTGTAAATTCTATAATTATTTATTGTAGATAGTCATTTCGTGTAAATTCTAAAATTATTTAATGTAAATATTCATTTCGTGCAAATTCTATATTTATTTATGGTAAATAGTCATTTCGTGTAAATTCTTAAGCTATTTATTGTTAATAGTCAGTTCATTCAAATTCTATAATCATTTATTGTAAATAGTCATTTCATTCAAATTCTATAATTATTTATTGTAAATAGTCATTTCGTGTAAATTCTATTATTATTTATTGTAAATGGTCATTCCGTGTAAATTCTATAATTATTTATTGTAAATGGTCATTTCGTGTAAATTCTATAATTATTTATTGTAAATATTCATTTCGTGTAAATTATATAATTATTGATTTTAAATAGTCATTTCGTGTATATTATATAATTATTTATTGTAAAAAGTCATTTCGTGTAAATTCTTAAACTATTTATTGTAAATAGTCATTTCATTCAAATTCTATGATTATTTATTGTAAATAGCCATTTCATTCAAATTTTATAATTGTTTATTGTAAATGGTCATTTCGTGTACATTCTATAACTATTTAATGTAAATAGTCATTTCGTGTAAATTCTATAATTATTTATTGTATATAGTCATTTCGTTTAAATTCTATTATTATTTATTTTAAATAGTCATTCCGTACAAATTCTATAATTATTTATTGTATATGGTCATTTCGTGTAAATTCTATAATTATTTATTGTAAATAGTCATTTCTGTCAATTCTATAATTATTTATTGCAAATAGTCATTTCGTGTAAATTCTATAATTATTTATTGTAAATAGTCATTTCGTGTAAATATATAATTATTTATTGTAAATAGTTATTTCGTGCAAACTCTATATTTATTTATTGTGAATAGTCATTTTTTGCAAATTCTATAATTATTTATTGAAAATAGTCATTTCGTGTAAATTCTATAATTATTTATTTTAAATAGTCATTTCATTCAAATTCTATAATTATTAATTGTAAATAGTCATTTCATTCAAATTCTATAATTATTTATTGTAAATAGTCAGTTCGTGTAAATTCTATAATTAATTATTGTAGATAGTCATTTCGTGTATATTCTAAAATTATTTAATGTAAATATTCATTTCGTGCAAATTCTATATTTATTTATGGTAAATAGTCATTTCGTGTAAATTCTTAAGCTATTTATTGTTAATAGTCATTTCATTCAAATTCAATAATTATTTATAGTAAATAGTCATTTCATTCAAATTCTATAATTATTTATTGTAAATAGTCATTTCGTGTAAATTCTATTATTATTTATTGTAAATGGTCATTCCGTGTAAATTCTATAATTATTTATTGTAAATGGTCATTTCGTGTAAATTCTATAATTATTTATTGTAAATAGTCATTTCGTGTAAATTCTATAATTATTTATTGCAAATAGTCATTTCGTGTAGATTCTTTAATTATTTATTGTAGTCATTTCGTGTAAATTCTATAATTATTTATTGTAAATGGTCATTTCTTGTAAATTCTATAATTATTTATTGTATATAGTCATTTCGTGTACATATATAATTATTTATTGTAAAAAGTTATTTCGTGTAAATTCTATAATTATTTTTGTAAATAGTGATTTCATTCAAATTCTATAATTATTAATTGTAAATAGTCTTTTCATTCAAGTTCTATAATTATTTATTGTAAATAGTCATTTCGTGTAAATTCTATTATTATTTATTGTAAATGGCCATTCCGTGTAAATTCTATAATTATTTATTGTAAATAGTCATTTCGTGTAAATTCTATAATTATTTATTGTAAATAGTCATTTCGTGTAATGTCTATAATTATTTATTGTAAATAGTCATTTCGTGTACATATATAATTATTTATTGTAAATAGTTATTCGTGTAAATTCTATAATTATTAATTGTAAATAGTCTTTTCATTCAAGTTCTATAATTATTTATTGTAAATAGTCATTTCATTCAAGTTCTATAATTATTTATTGTAAATAGTCATTTCCTGTAAATTCTATAATTATTTATTGTAAATAGTCATTTCGTGGAAATTCTATAATTATTTATTGTAAATAGTCATTTCATTCAAATTATATTATTATTTATTGTAAATCGTCATTTTATTCAAATTCTATAATTATTTATTGTAAATAGTCATTTCGTGTGAATTCTCTAACTATTTATTGTTAATAGTCATTTCGTGTAAATTCTCTAACTATTTATTGTAAATAGTCAGTTCGTGTAAATTATATAATTTTTTTTTTGTAAATATTCAGTTCGTGTAAATGCTGTAATTATTTATTGTAGATAGTCATTTCATATACATTCTATAATTATTTATTGTAAATAGTCATTTCGTGTACATTCTATAACATTTTATTGTAAATAGTCATTTAATTCAAATTCTGTAATTATTTATTGTAAATAGTCAATTCGTTTAAATTCTATAATTATTTATTGTAAATAGTCATTTCGTGTAAATTCTATAATTATTAATTGTAAATAGTTATTTCATTCAAATCCTATAATTATTTATTTTAAATAGTCATTTCATTCAAATTCTATAATTATGTATTGTAAATAATCATTTCGTGTAAATTCTCTAACTATTTATTGTTAATAATCATTTCGTGTAAATTCTATAATTATTTAGTGTAAATAGTCATTTCATTCAAAATCTATAATTATTTATTGTAAGTAGTTATTTCGTTTAAATTCTATAACGATTTATTGCAAATAGTCATTTCTTGTAAATTCTAGAATTTTTTTATTGTAAGTAGTCATTTCATTCAAATTCTATAATTATTAATTGTAAATAGTCTTTTCATTTAAAGTTCTATAAATATTTATTGTAAATAGTCATTTCGTGTAAATTCTATAATTATTTATTGTAAATAGTCAATTCGTGTAAATTCTATAATTTTTTTTTGCAAATAGTCATTTCGTGTAAATTCTACAATTATTTATTGTAAATATTCATTTCGTGTAAATTATATAATTATTGATTTTAAATAGTCATTTCGTGTATATTATATAATTATTTATTGTAAAAAGTCATTTCGTGTAAATTCTTAATCTATTTATTGTTAATAGTCATTTCATTCAAATTCTATAATTATTTATTGCAAATAGTCATTTCATTCAAATTTTATAATTGATTATTGTAAATAGCCATTTCGTGTACATTCTATAACTATTTATTGTAAATAGTCATTTATGTAAATTCTATAATTATTTATTGCAAATAGTCATTTCGTGTAAATTCTATAATTATTTATTGTAAATAGTCATTTCGTGTAAATATATAATTATTTATTGTAAATAGTTATTTCGTGCAAACTCTATAATTATTTATTGAAAATAGTCATTTTTTGCAAATTCTATAATTATTTATTGAAAATAGTCATTTCGTGTAAATTCTATAAATATTTATTGTAAATAGTCATTTCATTCAAATTCTATAATTATTAATTGTAAATAGTCATTTTATTCAAATTCTATAATTATTTATTGTAAATAGTCAGTTCGTGTAAATTCTATAATTATTTATTGTAGATGGTCATTTCGTGTAAATTCTAAAATTATTTAATGTAAATATTCATTTCGTGCAAATTCTATATTTATTTATGGTAGATAGTCATTTCGTGTAAATTCTTAAGCTATTTATTGTTAATAGTCAGTTCATTCAAATTCTATAATCATTTATTGTAAATAGTCATTTCATTCAAATTCTATAAATATTTATTGTAAATAGTCATTTCGTGTAAATTCTATTATTATTTATTGTAAATGGTCATTCCATGTAAATTCTATAATTATTTATTGTAAATGGTCATTTCGTGTAAATTATATAATTATTTATTGTAAATATTCATTTCGTGTAAATTATATAATTATTGCTTTTAAATAGTCATTTCGTGTATATTATATAATTATTTATTGTAAAAAGTCATTTCGTGTAAATTCTTAAACTATTTATTGTAAATAGTCATTTCATTCAAATTCTATAATTATTTATTGTAAATAGCCATTTCATTCAAATTTTATAATTGTTTATTGTAAATAGTCATTTCGTGTAAATTCTATAATTATTTCTTGTAAATAGTCATTTCATTCAAAATCTATAATTATTTATTGCAAATAGTCATTTCGTGTAAATTCTATAATTATTTATTTTATATAGTCATTTCGTGTAAATTCTATAATTATTTATTGTAAATAGTCAGTTCGTGTAAATTCTATAATTATTTATTATAGATAGTCATTATGTGTAAATTCTAAAATTATTTAATGTAAATTTTCATTTCGTGCAAATTCTATATTTATTTATGGTAAATAGTCATTTCGTGTTAATTCTTAAGCTATTTATTGTTAATAGTCATTTCATTCAAATTCTATAATTATTTATTGTAAATAGTCATTTCATTCAAATTCTATAATTATTTATTGTAAATAATCATTTCGTGTAAATTCTATTATTATTATTTATTGTAAATGGTCATTCCGTGTAAATTCTATAATTATTTATTGTAAATAGTCATTTCGTGTAAATTCTATAATTATTTATTGTAAATAGTCATTTCGTGTAAATTCTATAATTATTTATTGTAAATAGTCATTTCGTGTAAATTCTTTAATTATTTATTGTAATCATTTCGTGTAAATTCTATAATTATTTATTGTAAATAGTCATTTCGTGTAAATTCTATAATTATTTATTGTAAATAGTCATTTCGTGTACATATATAATTATTTATTGTAAATAGTTATTTCGTGTAAATTCTATAATTATTTATTGTAAATAGTCATTTCATTCAAATTCTATAATTATGAATTGTAAATAGTCTTTTCATTCAAGTTCTATAATTATTTATTGTAAATAGTCATTTCCTGTAAATTGTATAATTATTTATTGTAAATGGTCATTTCGTGTAAATTCTATAATTATTTATTGTAAATAGTCATTTCATTCAAATTATATTATTATTTATTTTAAATCGTCATTTCATTCAAATTCTATAATTATTTATTGTAAATATTCATTTCGTGTAAATTCTCTAACTATTTATTGTTAATAGTCATTTCGTGTAAATTCTCAAACTATTTATTGTAAATAGTCAGTTCGTGTAAATTATATAATTATTTTTTGTAAATAGTCAGTTCGTGTAAATTCTATAATTATTTATTGTAGATAGTCATTTCATGTACATTCTATAATTATTTATTGTAAATAGTCATTTCGTGTACATTCTATAACTTTTTATTGTAAATAGTCATTTCGTATAAATTCTATAATTATTTATTGTAAATAGTCATTTCATTCAAATTCTATAATTATTTATTGTAAATAGTCATTTCGTGTAAATTCTATTATTATTTATTGTAAATGGTCATTCCGTGTAAATTCTATAATTATTTATTGTAATAGTCATTTCGTGTAAATTCTATAATTATTTATTGTAAATAGTCATTTCGTGTAAATTATTTAATTATTTAATGTAGTCATTTCGTGTAAATTCTATAATTGTTTATTGTAAATAGTCATTTCGTGTAAATTCTATAATTATTTATTGTAAATAGTCATTTCGTGTAAATTCTATAATTATTTTTTGTAAATAGTCTTTTCATTCAAGTTCTATAATTATTTATTGTAAATAGTCATTTCCTGTAAATTCTATAATTATTTATTGTAAATAGTCATTTCGTGGAAATTCTATAATTATTTATTGTAAATAGTCATTTCATTCAAATTATATTATTATTTATTGTAAATCGTCATTTTATTCAAATTCTATAATTATTTATTGTAAATAGTCATTTCGTGTGAATTCTCTAACTATTTATTGTTAATAGTCATTTCGTGTAAATTCTCTAACTATTTATTGTAAATAGTCAGTTCCTGTAAATTATATAATTATTTTTTGTAAATAGCCAGTTCGTGTAAATTCTATAATTATTTATTATAGATAGTCATTTCATGTACATTCTATAATTATTTATTGTAAATAGTCATTTCGTGTTAATTCTATAATTATGTATTGTAAATAGTCATTTCGTGTAAATTCTATAATTATTTATTGTAAATAGTCATTTCGTGTAAATTGTATACTTATTTTGTGTAAATAGTCATTTCATTCAAATTCTATATTTTTTTTAAATAGTCATTTCATTCGAATTATATAATTATTTATTGTAAATAGTCATTTCATTCAAATTGTGTAATTATTTATTGTAAATAGTCATTTCATTCAAATTCTATAATTATTTATTGCAAATTGTCATTTCGTGCAAATTATATAATTAAGAATTGAAAATAGTAATTTCATGCAAATTCTATAAATATGAACTAGAAAAAGCCATTAATTGAAAATTCTTTTGTTATGAATTGTAAATAGTCATTACGTGCAAATTCTAATTATGAACTGTAAATAGTCATTTCGTGCAAATTATATTTTTATGAACTCTTAATGCCCATTTCGTTCAAATTATATTGTTTTGAACTATAATTAGTAATTTCATCTAAATTCAAAAGTTATGAAGGCTAACTGGTCTTTCGAGCAAATCCTATTGTTATGAACTCTAAATAGCCATTTGATTCAGATTATATTGCTATGAACTCTTAATCATTTTCTTGCAAATTATATTGTTATGTCCTTTATTTATAATCATTGCTATTTGAATACTTGCTTCCATCATTAGATCACTTTCCAAAATACATTTTGCCCCTGTTCTTTTAACAACTGATGAATCTTTAAGCTTGCTTGCATTTTTTACCTCTGACATTTTAACGTTTAACTTCTATATTTTACTTTTGACATGGTCTTTTCTTTTCGAGTATGCCGTAATCCAACAATTGTATCACGTACTATGTCAAAGTGTGGGTCTCAAACACGTACTATGTCAAAGTTTGGGTCTCAAACACGTAATATGTCGAAGTTTGGGTCTCAAACACTCAACTCGATTATAATGAGTCTTTATACACTAGGTAACTGTTGATGGCAATATGTCCTTGCATAAAGAAAGCTTTTAGTTTGGTAGATTTTGATTAACTTAAGAAAATTTGAATTATTTTGCATCAGTAAAATGGTCTAATATCATCAATGTATATCATTACATTGATTCAGTTCTAAATTGTAATATAATTACTCTTGAAAATTCTTAGAGTTATTTTTACATAGAGTTAAAAGCCTGATTCATGGAAGTGATATTGAAAGTACGAATGTATTTCCTCATTCATATTTATAACAATTGACGTTGAACATACTTTTGTAAGCCGGTTTTAGACTGTTTTAAAAAAAAATAAAAAATATGCCTTTTGTTGTTAGTGTTCTTGGTTCTTCACCTGCCACCCAACAAAATATTTTAAAAAGTGGCATTGAATCACATGTTTTGGAGATTCCATTAAAACGAAAACAGATCTGAATAAAAAGTCAGGAAAATTGTAAGATGGAAATTTTTATCATCCAATTTAAGTCTTTTCACATACAGAAGGAGTTAAAGGATGTAAACTGTATATTATTACACAAGTTTGTCTTAGTCGAAGTCGGCCCAAAATGTAAAATTTATATTCGTAGCTGCAGGCATGTGATAAACTGAATGTCAGATATCCACAGGATGTTCTACTTTAAATATATATAACAAGCTAATGTTTTGTGTAGGAGATAGACAAGAACAACGCTGTGTAATTGTCAGAATATGACCTGTATTACATACATTACAATCCTCTATACTGCATATGCTTCACATTGGACATTTAAATTTCAGCATTGTCTCTGTAGTGGAATGCTGTACAGTAATATACATGAGTTTACATGTGATTTAAACTGTATTGACACCCTTCCTGCGGGTAGAACTAATTTTCAAATGCATGCTTTACAGTTCACATCATTTAGCAAAATATATACAGATACATATGTCTCTTACACTGAGTGATAACTAAAACTTTTTAGCATTCCTTTGACAATAATACATTTGGAAGAGCAGTGGTGATCTTTGATAAGGAATTACCCTATCATGTTATTTGTATGTGTATTTGGATCAACTAAGATAGTATCTTTTTATTTATACGAACACGCTTGGAAAGGGAAAATAACATTTACAAAAACAACACTTTGAAGCAAAAACGAGCACATATCTCAGCAGCAGAGAGGGTGAACATACCTTTTGCTAGAACGTCATTTAATTTTTATTAAAATATAACTTCCTATGAAAATGAAAAAATGAGGTCAGTAACACAAAACCGAAGCTTCTAACTAACCGAGAATTTCTCTAATTGGGTTAGCTTAGTTTGCTACTTTATACTGTTCTTTTGCTTCACATTTGTATGTATGTTCGTTTATCCACCCTGACGTTTCATTGAGGTCGCCTCCTCTTTGCTGCTGTAATTAATTCATTATTATATCAGACTCACTGCTATTTCATAACCAGGACCTACACGATATTGCGACATAGGATCATGTAAATATATCGTTATAAATCTGTGTACAGTAGCTTGCACACGTGAAAAGACGTTTTTAAACTCAATTATATCCATGTGTCCGCTACATCAAGTCTGATGAATATTTCGCAGAGTATGTCTATCGACTCCATTAAATACAGCTAAAATGATACAGTTATCTCTGATCACTTTCGGAATTTGTGTATATCGCTGAGTGATATAAATATATTTTTACGTCTGCCTTGAGTAAATATTCTTGCTGGATTTGCTTATTTGTCCAGCATTACATCATCATATACTACAACATCATTGATAAATCCATCAAGTTTTTGAACACTCGGCGCTTCATCAATATCGGTGATAAAACTAATAATATAATCACCTTCTTCATTTAATAATTTTGCGTTCTCACTAAAATCTTTAAGAACATGTGGTGCCACTAAATATAATTTATCCCACTTGAGCCACCTCATGATCAAAATAAGTAATCATTGTGTCTTTCCACTTCCAGGCGGAAGACATAACATCCATGTTATACAAATTGAATAATTAATTTGAATGTATAGTGTGTTAGATGCAGAGCATCTACAACTACCTGTGGTGTAACAACAATAATGACAAAAAAGCATGCACTTACAGGTAAGTGTGTGAAATGTGGTACAAAAATAAAAGTTTTTCTTCCTGACACAAGTTTAGAAAAATAAGCTGTGATATTGCTACTTCATTAGGACTATTACCAGGAACTCCATGGGCTAAATGTTCAGGAGAAAAACATCTTCCTGGATATAATTATTGTGGTCCTGGAACCAGACTTTATATTCAACTTGACGAACAAGGTCACCGAAGACCTGCAGACTATACAAAAAAAATGCAATTGATCACGTTCATGATGTAGCGTATAAAAATAAAGATTCACAGCGACAAATTGCAGATGTGAAGTTGATTCATTCGTTGAATTCCATAAAATATAAATCTTTCAGCGAATCATAAGCTAATTAGTTGTTAGGATCCGCGATGAAACGTAAACTAGCACTAGGGATGGTAATTAATCAACCAATTCTTATAAAATAAAGGAATCGATGAATTATAGCCCAAGAGGATATTGGAGAGGTAGAACAGCGATTCGTAAATTAGGTGATGTGGCAAATGTTACACATTATTTTGGTGCAAATTGGTTAGCACGACAGGCAGTTTGGCAAATTTATTTACCACCACCTACAGAAAATCAATACGCACATTTTGATATCAGTGCTCCTAATGAAGTTCATCAGGGTAATATCTTTTTTATCCACGCGAGTGTCGCTCCGGTGGCCTAGTGATTAGATCGTTCACTTGGGAAGCGGGAGGTCGTGGGTACGATCTCTGGCCGAGTCATACCAAAGACTTACAAAAATGATACTAACAGCTGCCGCGCTTGGCGCTTAGCATTAAGAGGTTAGTGTGAGGACTGGTCGGCCTGGTGTCAGGATAAAGTGAATGGGTGGGGCATGATACATGTCTACGGGATGATGCCCCAGTGTTAGACGTTACTATTAACGTCCTCACTGCAGACATCGTAAAGATATGATTAAAAAATTGTTAAAGCTACATTAAAAATTATAAAGACACACACTTTACCACATGATAATATTATAATTATTAGACGTCAATATACCTTCAAATAAACGTTAAGTGTCGTTGAGGCTGCAAGCAGATATAAAGAAGCAGAGCCGTTTTCAACTAAACCAGAGGACCCGTGCGATAGTCTCTGCTGCTACAGGGTGATCCTGGCAAAGAATTTCTTGGTGCAGTATCATCACTGATGAAAAAATGCATCGTTCAAATCAGACTAGGACATTTATCGTGATCAGGCAATCGTCGAAGGGTTCAATTGAACACTTACTGACCGTTATATATATATATATATATATATATATATATATATATATATATATATATATATATATCAATACGCAAAGAAAATAGCCATGAATAAAGTTCAAAAAGATACGAGATCTTGTGAATGGGCTACTTGACTACAAGTGTGATAGCTGCATTAAAACATGCTGTTACTCGTGCAATTTCTAGAAAAGCTATCAACGCAATCACACACACACAAAATATACCAAAACAACGACATGATGGTTCAAAAGATTCAGTATTTAGTAATGTGAATTTAAGTTTCTTATATGAACCCGTTGAACTCGAAGATGGTAAAAAAAGCAACTGATTCTATTTCGAGTGTAACTAAACATACAATTTCCTGCCTGGTAAGATCCACGGGTAGACCTCCAATCTATAGATTAGATTCAACTGCTCCTGAACGTGAATTTGTACGCGAACAATTACAAGTAATTCTTGAAGATACACAAATGTCACCGTCTTTACTTAACTAGCGCCTCGATGTCGATTACGCTCAAGACAGGTCAGCATCACATTTTCACGCGTGAGCAAGACTACTAAACGTTCTATATATGGCAAATTGTCTTTGATTATGATTCGAATATTTCCACAACATTCCTGCGTTACAGCTCGCACAATGTTTGTTCTGTCTTTGTTTTAAGACATATTTATTTTTTGTGTCACTTTGTTTATAACCGGGTATTTCTTTTCTTAATATATCATCAATAACAACTTCGTTATTGGAAGCAAGCAGTTTCTGTAGCAATTTAAATAATCCTCTGCAACTGAAATATTCTTCTGACACGAGACACTGCGAGATAAACTAAATTTGACCACTCAGTTATATCATTAACAGTCCAAACAACTGATTCAGAGATGGTTAATCCTTGGAATTAATGAATTGTCATTGCTTATCTTAGATTCCACGGATTTTTGTCTTTTAAGGCATTCTAGCCAATCGTGCGAGATATTCTATAAAATGTAGCCCCAACCAGAACGGATCTGGTGTCCCTGTCAGTCGATCTGGAAACATGCTACACTATACCATTCGAATTGGATGTAGAAAGTCTTATCAAATCAAACATAAACTGCAGGGACTGACGTCCTACATTGTAGAACTAACGTGGTCCGCATGGACTGACGTCTTGCATGTAAGACGAAATGTGGTTCGAATCATCCCGACATAAGAAGTGTCTTTCACTGAGTACCTACCCCCATCAGTAATGACAGAGTTATCGTTTGTGCATCTGAATCTAAGTAATGAATCTTTTCGCAGTCGTTTGAAAACTGATCTCAGCATTGACTTTTGATTAATTTCCTGGTCATTTTCTAACGGATATTGTTCTAAGTTCCACATACATGGGTTGCATGGGTTTATGACTCGTCAAAACGGAAATTGATAGTATGTATAAAATCAATAAAATAAATGTAGTGCAGTAATGGGCGCCCGCAGCATAGATCAAAGGGGGTCACGTGACCCCTGCTCGGAAATATATATATATATATATATATATATATATATATATATATATATATATATATATATATATATATTTATATATATATATATATATATATATATATATATATATATAGATAGATATATATATATATATATATATATATATATATATATATATATATATATATATATATATATATAGAGAGAGAGATATATATATATATATATATATATATATATATATATATGTATATATATATTTATATTTATATAGACAAGTCGAATCATTCAAATAAAGCTGAAAATGTTTCACAATATTCTGTTCAAAAGGCTAGTATCTATTACTTTTAGATTTAAAGTGCTTCCTATACAAACTCTCCCGGCCGTGACTGAATGACCATCCCACCCCTGCAAAAAATCATGCCCCCGCCATTGCAAAAAATCCTTCGGCCGCCTAAGGTAGTAATGAAATTGTAGATTTATTTGTCTTCCTTAGTTGAAATGGCTATAATGTAATTATGTTTGTACTTAGCCTGCTGCACTCCATCCAACATTTCAGAAGTACACAGTTTTCTAGGTATGACAAACGATTTATCCCAAATTGTTCAAAAATCAATGAGCCTATTCGAGCCTTAACCAAACAAAATCAACCATAATAATGGATTAAAAACACGATGAGGCGTTTGAAAAACTCTAACTGGATTTAACAAATAAAGTAATAATAGCTTATTTCGATTTAAATCAATAAACGCAATTAATTATAGATGCCATTCCTGTTGGTCTAGGTGCATTCTTAACTCAGAATATAAAGGTTATTACGTAAGCCATTAGAGCACTTTCAGATGTGGGAAAGCGGTATTCACGGACAGAACGTGAAGCATAAGGTTGGAGTTCATCTGCACCTGTTTTGGTCATATATTTAAGCTAAGCAGTGACTACAAGACCCTGGAAGTCATTTTCAGCAATCCAAAATCACGACCCTTTACAAGATTTGAGAGATGGCCAGTGCACCAGACCCCATGCCCATATGGGTGATGCAGAAGGGTCACGTCCACCCAGAGCAAATAGAGATAACAGAACTCACAAATATGATGAACAAAACCGATAACAACCCTGCAAACAACTAATACTAACAAATAAACACAGAAACAAAAACATAAATTGGGTGGGCAGGGAAACCTCGCACCAACACATTTTCTGGAAAGGGTGTCACCTTAAGGACCAAACCAGCCAAAGCTGGGAAGGGACGAAGGGTGTCAGAAAAATATACCATGCCTCCGAAGCAGGAAGCAGAAACTCTAATATACAACTTCATCTGAGGAGATTAAAAAAACGTACACTAACTCGCCAAGCATATTCTTCCAAAACAAGGGACAGAAGGGAGATTAAACACTCCTGACCTCAGGGCAAGCATTTGATTAATAACATAGATCGTATACAAAACTTACAACAACGTCCGACACCTATATGGCAAGGAATATATCTATACTGGCTTGGATTTCTCTTCCAAAACAAACCAGATACATCTATAGAAACAGTATAATCACCAAAATATTAAGTCCACCCAAATATTTTTTTTATAGAATAACAGACAGAATCAAACTATACAGAGAGACAAAGAAATATGAAACCAACAGGGAAGCAAAATACATAAATACTTAAAGTAGAAATTAACAATCCCAACATTAAATGGGATCAAATATGGAACAAATAGACACAAATAAAAGACATAAACAACAAGCAAGACTATTTCTTTATTTATATGATGCGTGATGCACATGGGAGAGTGCTTTCAAAAGTAAAATTATAATAGGCATCACCCTGTCCAATATGCAAACGGAGAAGATTTTTTTAAGACCCACCTAATTCGACAATGCAAAACAAAAGAACCACACAGGAAAGAGATTATAAACAAAATCCAACATACAATAGATTACTACTACAATGATAAACATCTCTTATACACTATCATAATTAATGAACCAAAACTACACACATACATAATTTACTATATATACAACACGATGGATATGAGAAGAAGAAACATATGGTTAATAGAAACAACAATAACTTAATAGATACAACTATTTCTCTATCATTCCACTCCTCCCCCTCTCTACATACACAAATAAAACACTCCTTTTTTGTTGATAACTCTTAACCCCTCCCAGCACGTATATCTGGTTAGGACTTTGAAGTGATACCATGTCGTTCTAAAGATGTATATCGTGCATGTGTTTCCCAGTTCACCCACTGGAGTATAGCTTGTATTGGTATTTACAAAAACAATATAAAGTATTATGAATTTAGTAGGGTTGATTGTTTGCTCGTCAAATTATATTAGTGTTTATTAATCCCGTTAGCTTTGGGAGATAAACATACTCAATTCCCTTTCTCAAAGTTGCCCTTGGGCCTGGTTTCTGTATCTTTCTTGCATCTCTCACCACCACAATCGCAGAAACAATCGCTAGCACCCCAAGACACACCCTATGCCACATCAATACCAACAGACAATGAAGAAGGAATGGAACAAACTAACCCGGAGGACAATGACTCTGACACAGAACATTTCACGGTAGTCTTGCTAAAAGGCAAACGCGGTAAAAGAACTAGGTATACACATATTAAAAGACAAGCACCCAAAGTGAGTGAAATAGCCAAAACGAAATACGAAAAAATAGAAAATCTAACACAAAACAAATGACACAAACAATACAGGAAATGAAGAGCAAACCCCCTCTAATAATAACAATAATTAACAAAAGGGCTACTAAGGAATCGACTAACGCAATACCACACCTATCTTATTGATCAAAACCAGATCAAATAGAACACACGTACACTATTAAACAAAACAAACATTTCAAACACCACCAATGAGCCCACGGAGTCACTGCGCAGTAAAGAAACAAAAACAAAAGCCAAACGAAATATCCCTGAAAAACCCCAACCTAAATCAAAGAGAACTCAAAACAAATAAATCAACATAGTAAAATGATATATGAATAATCATACTTTAAATAGTACAAAACCGGAAAACATACGCCCCTAACCCCCCCACCAAAAAACCCAGAAAACATACAAAAAAAAACCAAAAAACGGAAAACATAACCAGAAACAAACCGGAAACATAACCAAAAAAACCCCCCGGAAAACATAACCAAAAAACCCCCTGAAAACCAATATAAAGGAAGACTTAAAATACTATCCCTGCATATAGGGACTCAACATTAAAAACCAAAATCAATTTACATAAAATAAACAAAAAGAACATAATCATATCTAAATAGTATGCAAACAAAATAAACGATAAAACTTACTAAAATTATATATATAAATTAAAAATTACTTACAAGCCACGAAGGGATGTCTAAAACGGCTTTGCAACTGACAAAAATACAACAATTCAAATTTTTTTATAATCTTTTTGGTATTTGACTCCTTGACACAAAAATTCAAGAAAGGTACCTATACATTAACATACGTACTCATTTCTCCCTTTCTCACACGATCCCGATAGTAATAACCAGGCACACGGATATCCGAGTCCATGACCACCAGACACCGCCCATATGCAAACTCGAATCACAATAGTGAGAACACACATATTTGGAATTACTATCATACTGCAATAGAAAATATAATATAATTTGACTCAAACTTAATGGATTACACTAACATGATAATTAAACTCAGAATTATTATTCAAATTACCTTCTGATCAACATATGTTACACAATCCTCTTGAATATCCTGATAACTAACCACCGGCAAATCTAACCGTTAAGGTGTACGCCTTCACCACTCATGTATATATTACGGAACAAACAAAATAAGTGCCACGGCAACCTAAGCCCAATTAACAGTACCAAACAACTGCAATGCCTTAGACTAAAAATCAGTGTCATGGTGCAATGATTCCTATCACATAATTAGAAAATGATATGCTTAGGCATACAGAACACCTCAGATACATCATAACAAAACTCAAAATACACATGCGCAAAACACAAATAAAACACACTTATGCACCTTATGTATTCAAATATTTAAATTTATATTTTGGATTAAAATCAAGTATTCTAAATTCTATACAGTTAGGTTTACATGAGAAAAACAACTATGACCAATTCGACCTAGTTATTGCTCTAAGAACAACGAAAGGGGAACTATATAACAAAAGCACTCACCAAATAACACCACACACGGACAAAGTTAACTCACCAAATAAAATGACACACGGACAAAAGCACTCACCAAATAACACTACACACGGACAAAGTTAACTCTGGCAAAGTCACTTCGGAAAACCAACCGATTGGGATTCATGAAGAGAAAACCAACCTTAGTACTTAACAGTCTCGAGCGGGGCGGGAATACTATCCAAAAATCAATGCAGGAGGGATTATAAATCAGGCCTACTGCCAGCCCGTGTCAAACGGAAGGAAGTATATAACCCCACCAAGCTTCCTATGGGATAATCAAACTCGAAAATTTGACGAACAAAACAACAAAAACAAAACTACACCATGACAAAATTATGTTTTTTACATATTAATTTAATACATAAACACTTATAACACTTATGGGTGGGCTTTGTAAACCACACCAAATCACATTTGTTTTCGGACAACCCGGGTGTCACCTTAATGTCCAAACCATCTAACATGCTAAAACACTTGCAGCGATAATTCCAAAGGTGAAGGACTGAAGTTTGCAGTCACTTTCATCCTCAGTACTGATTTTTATGCGATCACAGCCTTTGGAAAAATGACCCGACTTGGTCAGAATTCAACGAGGATCAAAATATATTGCTACACCTAAGTCGTTATTTAATAGGACATTTAAAAAATGGTCAGATTTTAAGGTGATACTTTGATCACGTCCGTTGAAAAAACGAGGGTCAAAATTTGATACTACACCTGATTATCAATAAAGCACACTAAGCACGTGCTAAGGGCAATCTAACAATAGAACCAATAAAGAATTCATATCAACTGTTTATAATGAAATTAAATGAATACTATAAGACCGTCTCGATCTGCATGTATATATTTTGATTATTTTGATCTTTTGATTTTGTTGTTTAGTTTCACATTTTGTAGGAAAGTGAGAAGAAAAACAAATTGGGATGGGGGATCCATATTTTCAGTTTATAGGGACCTGGAAAGATTTAATCCAGCACTGATAGCAGCACTCTGTTACATATGATAAATACATACCTAATGCATAATTGATTATATACGTTACAAGTATTTACAGCATCTGTTGTCTTTCGTTTTGTTGTTTGTTGTTTCATACATTATGAAAATAGTGTCAGAAATACGTAGCGCAATTTAACTGAGATCTATTTAGCATTCCACGATGTGTCATACAGAATTGTAATACATATGAGCAATGCCTGCAACATTTATTCTTGCGGACGTTGTAAAAAATTGTGTGTGTGTGTGTGTGTGTGTGCCTGCTTTGGATTTTTAATGTAGCTTTAACAATTATGTCAGTCATATCGCTACAATGTCTGCAGCGTGGCAGTTTATCGTGATGTCTAGCAATGAGGCATCATACCGCAGACATGAAGCATGATGTCCCACCTTGTCACATTATCTTGACATCAGGCCGACGAGTCATGACACTAACCTCTTAATGCTAAACGCCATGCGAGGCAGCTACTAGAACCATTTGTATAGGTCTTTTCATGACTCGCCCATCGAACCCACGAGGCGGACGCTCTAACCATTAGGTCATTGGAGCGGTCATAAATAATTGAACTATCAATGTTGCGCAACAAAGATTAGATTTATAATATCAATCTTTGTCATTAAAAAGTGTAATAGGTTTTGTAAAAATGATAAAATAAAAACAAAACAGAACAAATTAAAAATTTAATGTTTTCGCCCCGTTATTCTGACTTGTTTAGAGTACCTCTTTTGTCATATAAAAAGATTTAATATATCCTGTAAAGAATTTGATAAATATAAATATAGAGTACTTTGGTTTTGAATTATTAAGTGTAACGCTCTTTGTCATATAATAGTAGTTACTTAGAATTTGTGTACATCATTATACATGAAAGAATTATAGACATAATCACTCACTACTTTGAGATCATTTTTTAAAATTCAATCTAGTCCCGACCTGCTGAAACTCAGTAAAAGTAAAGTTATTTTGTCATTCTATATTTGAATGAAAGATCCGCGTGTGCAGGTGGGCAGCACTTCGTGATATATTGTAAATTCCACTAATTCATTATTTCGTTTTAATAGTTTCTGGTTTTCCAAAACATAGATTGGAATATTGCATTTCTTGATTTTCATAAACAAAACGAAACACAGTGACAGCAGTAATACTATAGATGATATTAATACCTCCATTTTAGCATTTTATACACTTATTCTATTGGTCTTTTTTTAGGGCATAAGCGCAACTGCAATTCAACTTGCGCAACCAGTGAAAATCACGTGACTTCTGTCTAGACAGTTTCCGACCCCCCGCTTGTTGCAAGGTATCTTACACAGGAAACTTGGATGATAGAGCTGGTCGCTATTGTTCTGAATAACATATTTACCGCAAAATGTGATTCGGTAAATACAGTAAATTTTAACGTCCGTTTGTTTGTTACTTACAAATACTTTAATATTTGACAATAAAAGGAAAGGTTTTGCCAGACGTGGGTATCAATGTGCCTGCCCAAAAAGATGTATAGGGAGTGTTAGTACCTTAGAAATAAAAATCTACTATAGATAGTTCCTTTTGCACAGCTTATCAAATGATATACATGTACTCGTCTGTTTCACGTTGAATTCACTTCGTAGACGAATACTTTAAGAACAGTTGGCAAAGAGATACACCATCATTTCGATATGTCTTGAAAAAAAACGTTTCTTTTTTTTTTGGGGGGGTGTGCACCAGACAACACTTTCATTCATCTGCCCACAACATGTGTATGAGAACCACGCTTCTGCCTATAACTCACCTAAAATAGTATTTATATATATATATATATATATATATATATATATATATATATATATATATATATATATATGTATATATATATATATATATATAATGTGTGTGTGTGTTTGAGTGTGTCTGTTATAGGTGATAAAAGTGTCAAAACTAATCTCAATACTAAAATCCACACTCCTTTGTTATTCTTCAACATAAATGACATCCCATGTGAAGTGTAAATGTTAAACGCTTTACAAATGCTAGTTTATAGTATAGTATTTATTGTAGCCCAGCAAAGAAAAATAAAATTCATGTATAACTGTTTGAATATAGCAACTGGGTAACAGCCAGTACTGTTTCCTGTCAACAGTTTAAAAAATCACTGGCCACAGAGCAATGCTTGTTTGATAATCTGATCATTTTCATCTGACTTTATTAGGGGTATCGTTTTACAATTCTTGTGGATAAAATTGTTTAGACTGGCTATAATGTGTCATTTATTTGACAGAGTGATACACAAGAGCCTGAATCATTTTTCCCTTCACATTTGTCAAAATCCAGATACAATGTTCTGGGGCTTATTGTTTAAAATGATGATAAAGCTTTAAATCACAGTTTCGCGAAACTAAAGGAATGCTTTCATGTTCTTGTGAAGCTTCTAAGTATTCTGTTCTCCAATATATGCAAAATGAAATAGCTATACTGCGGTAACTGCTAAAACATTCCAATGAGAAAAAAATCAAAGATCAGTACTTGGTGAGATGTTAATTATTAAAACAGTCCAATGAGATACAAATCAAGGATGTCATTTGATATTAAGATCGACAGTAACTGAGATGAATGATTCTTGGCTTGTGATGTGGTAAGCTACTAAAGTAAGAAACATATATTTGCATATAAATAGAAATATCAGGCAAGTTATTTGAGGCATGTCTTGCTGATATAAAAATGATTATTAGGAATAAAATATTTAGTACTTCTTAAAATCTTATGACGAAACAAGGATCAACAGTATTGCTTAAACAGTGTACGGTATCAGGAAGTCAGCACACTATCTCAGCGACATTTAATCAGTTATATTGAGGTAGTCAACGTCTTTGTCTTCTATTAGTGTTGATCATTTTATTTAATCTTCTAATGAATCAAATAAAAACATAATGTCAAATATGCCAAAATATACCACTAATAACTGCATAAATCCGTCTGCTGACTTTCTGCAGCAGTTAGACTGATGCTGCAGACATCATTATTTACGGATGTTATGAAGTGTTGATCCCTATGCTAGAATATAATGCACGTATTGTATGTGATTATGTTCATTATTATGTGTTGAATTTAACAATGTGTCTGAACTGCCGCCCCCCCCCCACACACACACACCCAGCAAGTCTGCCACATTCATACTCAGGAGTCTTTATAAAAGAGGATTATAAATGAACTATCTTTGAATAAAATTAAAACATTTCATGTGTGCTGAAAAATCAAGATTTATAAACATATATTGCGATATCCCTACGCGGAAATTCCTCCTAAATTAGCTGCAGTTTGCATTAAAATTTCTAGATATTATTGAAATGCAAATGGTTTTATCTCTTCATCTTTATTTTCGATTTCAGCAAGAAAAAAGAATGACAGAAATCATACCCTTTCATACAGCCAATTCAAAAAGATATTCATGTCCTTCATCGAATATAAACTATAAAGTAATTAAGAATTCATCGGATGTGAGCGTTGTACTGGATGTTTCGGGAGACATATCATTGAAAGTTAAAGCAGGGATTTTAAACGTCAAAGGAATTTTGTTCCTATCTCAATGACATCGTATCCGAGGAGAATGCATTGGAAATTTTGGCCGTAGCTCAAGTCGAAACGCAGAGTTTTCAAATGTCTCTGATATGGTTATTATACTTACAAGCTCTTGAAGTAATTAGACAAACGTTAACTAACATTCGCCAGGAATAAATAGACGATGGTGAATACATAGTTAATATTGTTTTGTTTTGCGATCGAAGACAATAGATATCTCAAGAGTCAAATTGAGTTAAACATTTACCCATTTTTTTATTTTTCAAAGCGTGCAAATTCGTTATTTCTCTTTATACCTCTAATTCTGGATAAAAGACAAAATACAGTGGCTAATGAAAATTAGCGTACAAGTTCACTAGCATACTTTAAAAGGCACATGTTAATGCGGGGTTTCAAATGCAGGGCCTCCTCAATGCTGAGGGCGCAGCAAACTTAAGAAAAATGGAGCACGACCTCAAAGACAAAACATAAATCAAATTTAGTTACTATGGCACAACGCAATGTACAGATTTACCAAGAGATATGGACAGCATGCTGAAGACTTTGAATGATTTCCCAAATCAACTGTCAAAGATAAACGAGGGAATGGGGGCACTTCTCAGATGCGAATTGGTTCCATTAACAAGTATTGATCCTGGTTTTCTAAACTTTCTTCGTCAGACAGGTCTTGAAACTCCAATGAGAGAATTGGAGGACAAGAATGACGACATCAGGCAGTCACACGCCATGCTGATGTCGTGTTTTGTAGATGATGCAGAGCACATACCAAAGGAGCAAGAATAAAAGGGCAACGAAATTGAGATCAAGATTCACACTGTCAAGTCTCGTTTTCACAAAGTTATTGGACTGTTGGATGTCACGACTGATGGTGATGGCCTGAACTAGATTGAGGATGCCGTTAATTTTTACCGTACAAATTAAAAGGCCGTTAACTTCAGGACCAAAGTAAAAATGTTCATCAAAGAAGTTCTGCCACTAATGCCAGTAAGCATAATATATTTCTTATTGTTTGGCTTTTAATATTTAAATTGTTACATTGATCAGATTGTTTGTAAAACAAGATATCCCATCCGTTAATAAATGTTTTTTCTTTTGACAAAATGAGTGTACAGAGAGCAAACGGTAACGTATTTCATTTACACATATTTCAAGCTTAATTAATTCGTTTCGTTTCTTCAGACACGTGTTCCTGTCAAAGAATTCCCAAAGGGCAAACCGCTGAGCATTCTCCCTGTAGGAGTGACTGGCCATGGAAAAAGTGCAACGGCGAACAGCATCTTTGGTGAATATAAATTCAATACGCATATGGGATGTGAATCCGTATGGAACAGGTATCAGATGGAACATGGTATCATAGGGGGAAGAGAAGTTAATGTAGTGGACACACCGGGATCGATATACATCGACACATCGGGGTCAAACTTAGTTAATCATTATGACCAGGAACTAAAAGAATTAGAAACTGCGTTCAAATACCGACCACGAGGATACCATCCTTTACTTTTTGTACTTAGCATAGGTGTCATGATTCGAATTGGGGACTTGATGGCGATTAAGATGCTCAAGGAAAAGTTTGGACATGAGACACTGAAAAAATATGGCATCATTATTTTCACGCACAAGGATAGTTTTGAGAGAAACATGAAGAAACTTAAACGGGAGACAAGTTTTGAGGAGTACATCAACTCCGAGAAATCATTGCAAGAAAACGTTTTGAAGGAATGCAAGAACCACTATGCCCTTATTGACAATTTAGAACAAGATCCTGGACCTCCACGAGATCAAGTTATCAGTATAATTGAATTGATTGACAGACTTGTTGAAGACAAAAAGCATGTAACATATAAATGGATGCAATAAATTTAGATGGGGAGGAAAAGAATTTAGACGAAGGAAAGGCTGAACTTGAAAGAAAAAATATGCCAAGAAGCACTAGCAGTTTTAAGTAATCACGCAAAGACAGTTTCCTTAAGGACATATGCTTTCAATATTCAGTTTGGTACAATAAATACAATGATTGCGTAATTTTATGCAATAATTGTAAAAAGTAGTGTCACATCCTTGACGTGTTAAATGAACAAGCAACTGTTTTCTCAGATAATTTGTACGTATACAACGGCTCACCGAATGTACTCACTTATATTGTTGAATGAGACACGTCAGTCTGAAATGTATGTCTTTGTATTGTTGCGTAGCTTTAACAGTTTTTCAGTCATATCTCTACAATGTATGCAGTGTGGCAGTTTATAAATAATGTCTATCTTGACATTATATCGACCAGTCGCAACACTAACCTCTTAATGCTGAGCTCCTAGCGAAGCAGCTGTTAGTACCATTTGTATGAGTCTTTGGTATGACATTTCTCAGTCTGATCATGTACAGTTAAATATAAACTGAAAGTAAACATACACTACCAGATATTAGTCCGCATGATCGTGGTGAAGGGGCTAGTTTATTGGAGCCTAATACAGGGGATTAGTTTACTTGAGCATGAAAGGAGATAAGTTTACTTAAGCATAAAAAAGGGGATTAGTTTATTTGAACATGGTAAAGGAAGTTTTTTTGCTTGAGTAGGGTGAAGGGGATTAGTTTGCGAGGTAAATGGGGTTTTCTTGAAGATAGTAAAAAGTTTTTAGTTTGCTTGAGCTTAGTGAAGGGGATTAGTTCAATCGAGCATGCTGAATGGGTTATTGTGCTTGAAAGTCCTAGTTCATGGTTTAGTTTGCTTGAGTATATTAAGAGGGGCTAGTTTGTTTGAGCAGAGTAAGAAGGTTTAGTTTGCTTGAGTAGATTAAGTGGGTTTAGTTTGCTTGAGTAGATTAAGAGGGGTTAGTTTGTTTGAGTAGATTAAGAGGGGTTAGTTTGTTTAAGCAGAGTAAGAGGGTTTAGTTTGCTTGAGTAGATTAAGTGGGTTTAGTTTGCTTGAGTAGATTAAGAGGGGTTAGTTTGCTTGAGTAGTAAGAGGGGTTAGTTTGCTTGAGTAGATTAAAAGGGGTTAGTTTGTTTGAACAGAGTAAGAAGGTTTAGTTTACTTGAGCGTGTTGATGTAAGGGTTTAGTTTGCGTGAGCGGAGTAAGAGGGATTAGTTTTCTTGAGCGGAGTAAGAAGGGTAGTTTGCGTGAGCGTGGTTGTTTGTGGGTTTAGTTTGCTTGAGTAGAGTAAGATTTTTAGTTTGCTTGAGTAGAGTAAGAGAATTAGTTGGCTTGAGTAGAGTAATAGGGGTTAGTTTGCTTGAACATGGTGAAGAAATTTACAGCTTAATCTCATTTGTATCTGTAATCTAGAGGTATGCCATTAACTAAGCATCTTAGTTTTAGTATACTTTTGAAAATTAATTTTGAAAAATAAATCTGAAATAAATATGAACGTCGAGCAATAGATTTTATATTGGATGTTATTTCAAAAACGCATGGAAACCATTCTTCATTCAAATCTAATCACGGGATGAATAGTATAGACAGTTGTACCTCGTGAACATAAACTTGTAAAAGAAATTGAATGAACTATGTATGTGATAGATTTCGACCTGGAAAATTAGTTACATTTGCTTGTATCGTTGACGTTATTCTAGCTTAACTGTAACAATGATATGAGAAACGAGATTATTGATTGACGATGTCTCAAATCGTTGCAAACACTTGTGATTGAGAGAACATTTGGGACTATAGAATGACCATTTTATAGCAAAATGTAATTACTTGATAATAATTTATTATTGTTTTCTTGACTGCAACACAATGGTTATTTACTTTTCATTGACGGCCTTATTGTATGTTTGTGTGATTTTAAGCTGTCCAGCTCGGCCAAAAAGGTGCCCATTCATCTGTTGTTAATTGGAATTTCGTCAATAGTTATCAAATGCAGTTTTGTAATCCTACTTAAGCCACTTTCCACTGCTGTCGTGATCGAATGATGACGAACTATTTTTGTACGAAAGTAGTAAAGTGGGGCTGTTTGGCGAGAATGGGAAATAACATCACAGACCCCCACCAGGGGCTGTTTGGCGACAAGGTTTTAAATATCGCCCTGAGGATGTTTGATGACATGGGGACTTTAACATGGGAACTATTGGAGTGTATATCGAGAAGGGTAAATGGAGTGTTTTTTTGGGGACAAGAGGAATGGAAGAAGGGAAGTGAGGTCACGGTACTGAAGATTGATAATAATGTTGCAACAATGGTAGAAACAGGTGTGCACCGGGTTGACCACGGTGTGGAGTACATTTGTTGTTGTAGGGTTTAACGCCATGTTTCAGCACATGATACATGGCGGCCAGTATTAACGGTAGAGGAAGAACCAGGTGAACCAGCTGAAAAAACCACCGACCAACGAGACGCTACTGGCAAGCTTTCTCACAAAACTACATTAGCCGAATCTTAAACTTCGAACCCACGAGAGGAAATGATGCCGCCTCCCACATGCTTTTATGTGTTCGTAGAACACCTTTTAATTTGGCCACCGTCAGATCGGAGTCGCTATTGAGCAACTATCAAAATGAATGGTAGGCCGAGGTGAATGAGAATAGACCCAACACACATTCACACTTATCCAGGTCGCTGCAGATAGCCATAATTAGTTAGTTTAATGAATTTAGTTCGTTCACGCACTATGTGCTTGTGCGACCCGTTAATGCCCGATAGTCGGGCTATTTAATTGGTTGGGGCTGTAGGTATCATTGACAACACTAGGCTGTGTTATCTCCGGCACTGCAGCACCCGTGTTAAGTGGCGATCTTGCCTTGGTGAACACGTCCTGACGCGTCAAAGGAAGCAGGTGCACCGTGGGGCAATGGACGTCAGAAGCTGCTGCGATGTCGTTTACGCCCCAAAACGCCAGAACCCTTGCTGTTAAATTTAGTCCAGTTGTACTAGCGAACGATTAAAATTTAAATAATGTTCAAGCCACCTTTTAGCCAAAATGACAAGCGTTTCCCTATATATACTATAAGCACGGACATGAAGGAAAACATCCCCTGACACCAAAACTAAGAGCGGCTAGAAGCAATTAAGAAATTTCTACCAGTTCGTGATTCTGTCCGGCAAAAATTACAAGAACGTCAGTAATCTTAGGTGGATTGTGCAGAAGATTCTCAACAATTATTCAACTAAACCGCTTCTTCCGCGACTTGAAAACAATCGCTGAAAATTTTTATATCTATATATCTATATATATATATATATATATATATATATATATATCTATATCTCTCTCTCTAGAAGATTATATATATATATATATATATATATATATATATATATATATATATATATATATATATATATATATATATATTGAAGATGATCATACAACAACACCGTGAACCTGTGATGGTCCAAATAACGAATTTACGATTAGCAGTTTATAAAGAAATAGAACCAAATGTACAAGTAAGAATTGAACTTCAAGTTCATGATACAAATAGATATTTCCTACCCGCTAAAGTATTTATTGAAGTAGAAGGGGAACTTGCAAGAAATGTTGCAGATTCTCTGATGATTATACAATATCATCAGGTCCATCAATGATGTTTTCTAAAGATATCACTGATATTGCTGATCATGTTCCGTATATTAAATTACGGACAGCACAAAATACTGCAGCTGATCCACAACCAGTATATTAAATTACGGACAGCACAAATACTGCAGCTGATCCACAACCAGTTGAATTTAGCTGCTGTTGCTCTTGATATAACACAATATTTTTGTTCTACTTACAACTTAGGATTTGCAACACGTGCAGCAATGTTGCACGTACCACGTGGATTTGTATGTGCAATTCCACTATCTCACATTTTCGGTTTTTGCAGAAATGTTAGAAAGGTTATCTTTAGAGCTAAACATACAGGATTGATTGTAAGAAAAGGTCATGCAATCTGGCAAGACAGATTTAAAAAAAATACAAACTACGTCAGTGAAAGAAACCGGAACTCCAATGACACTAAAACGTAGTCAGATTACAGGCAGGTGGTCAGAATATGCTGTCACTAACAGAACGGCAGCGTAACAAATTTAATGATGCTAAACATGACCAAATCGGAATCCGACTCTGACGCTGCCGGGAACTTGTCGAGAAAGATGTCTGAGGCTTCTATGAACACTTCGTTCATTATTCCAGAATCAAATCTTAATTTAATCGATGCTTCCAAAAAATTAAAAACTTAAAAGGTTTCTAATGCGAGACCAGTTACCTTCCCGACCAAACAGCTCTTAAACCGTTATCATTAATCTCGATACTTCCACCGGACATGAAACTCACTGGACCGCAAACGCGATTGATCCACGTGGACTTACCTTTTTGGATTCGTATGGTTTAGCTCCGCTTAAAGAATTTATCGAGTATGTCAATGTTCATAAATGTACAATCCTGTATCCAACATTAGCAACACAGACAATAACTGACCCACCAATATGTGGCCAAGAAGTAATTACTGTACTGGATGCTGTATCAAAATCAACCAAACCAACCCCATTAAGTTGTACACGAGGACACGTGTAGTCACCTTTTAAAGAGATCTTAAAGTATACTAACAGATATTTAAGGGAACTCTCTCTCTCTCTCTCTCTCTCTCTCTCTCTCTCTCTCTCTCTCTCTCTAAAAATAACCCATTGATGGAATATCAAAAGAGAGTGTGGAAAAACCCATTAACGAAGAATTATCCGAATTATTAAATCTTGCAAATATGGATCCCAACGAAATAGTTATATTTCATGATAATCAAGGAAAATTAAAAACTAGTAATCTTTCATTAAACGATATTATCGTTAGAATTACTGGAGCACCTTAAAACGCCATAGCAGTGATTGATAATGACAGAAATTAATCCCAGTGTTACTATGTCAACTGTATCGGACACTATTTGTGCCCGGCTACAACAAATCCGGTGATACAATGACAGGCAAACTCAACATGAACGATAATAAAATATCCGTACTTGGAGATCCAGTATCCGACAAGGATGCGACAACAACAACAACAACAAAAAATTATGCAGATGTTAACTACAGCACAGTAGACAGCAAACAATCAACGATGTGAACCAAGTATGATGTTCATTTAAGTGCGTTTTCTAAAATTTATGAAATCACAAATAATTTCTTTGGTACTCCGTCAAATAATGTCATGAAACTTTCTGATATTACGACTAACATTGACACGATTAAACAAACACAGGATAATATTGTTAGTGATTTTCCTGATATAGCTGAAAGGCTTGATAAGAATAAAATACCACATAAACAAAATATCAATACCGTGTACTTGAAAGAGCAGGGATCTTTCACATAGGCACCTCAGAATAACAGTTTAAATTACTGCATCTGTCCGGGGTATATACAGAGTAACGGTAATTTCACCGTTACAGTTGAATGTATCATCAACTACATCTACTGACGTTAATAATGTAAGTATAATAATAGAAAATGGATTCACTGAAACATTTAGAATAAGCCCCATCAGTGGTAATTTAGCTTAAGCGTCAATCACATGGTATGTTGAATTTGTAATTAATTTAAGCTCATAATATAATGAACGTGCAACAGTATAGATGCAATCAAGTGCGTGAATTACAAACTAAACTAAAATACCCATTGACATGTACTCGTTAAAAGCCACAAAGATATCGCATGCGTATAGTCATTGTTAATATACTCGTGTATTCGGTTTCAGCAGTTATTGCTAGAACTGGTGTATTGCTACCAACGATAACAACGACATCACCAGCAATTGTAACAATTAGCGTTTCAGCGGCAACAATAATCGCTGGTGTTCTTAATACAGTTGCAAAAGAAATAGCCACGATAAACGACGCGGCAATGACGTTTGATTTAGAAAATAATGATAATAATAATGTCTCAAGAACTACTGCAACATATCATTGCTAATGCAACCAAAGACAACAATGATTTCAATAACTTCCTCGAACCCTGAATTCAGCGTACACTTTACAACTGCAATTCTCGTAATAGAAATCGTACTTGCTCAATTACGAGCATACTGCAGTTGGTCAAAATCATTTGGGGGTCATCAGTCAAATAATTCACTGCCATTTGCAACAAAGAATAAACCAAAGGTTCATATCAAATCGAAGATATCAATGACGACGTTCAGCGTAGAATTAAATCCATTACAGGAAGAGAAACCAAAAAAAGCTATAACAATCCATGAACCAACATTATCAGTCGCAATTGAAATAAATTCGAAGGATTATGCAGCTGATATTTACCAGTCATCGGTTAGATATGTTTTAGCATGGCCTGAAGGTACCCCCGAGCCACCAACACCAATACGAGCACCAAAACGGTCTGATTTTACTTCGGACAAACAATCATATTACGAAATTACACATTTACTCAATACAAAAATGCAATGTTGGGTAGTTTTCTTTTCAAATCAATAGAAAGGACACAATATACTGTTTTTCTAATTTTGAACTGAAGGACTCACTAGAGCTTTAGGTATTAACCTAAATCAAATTATTAGATATCTTGAAATCATTAATCAGGATATTAGATATTAGATATCTTGAAATCATTAGCCAGGATATTAGATATTAGATATCTTGAAATCATTAATCAGGATATTAGATATTACATAATCATTAATCAGGATATTAGATATCTTAAAATCATTAATCAGGATATCAGATATTAGATTTCTTGAAATCATTAATCAGGAGAATCATACAAACAACGAGATAAACTATAGCTAGATTTCACTGAATATCTGTTTGATGTAGCAAGCTGACCTAATGGAATCGTTAAATAAAATTGAAATATTAAATAAGCTAGTATCCGACATGGAGTATATTAACCAGCGAGCAGTTCAGAGAATAATTGATCATACTAACGACATAGATCGCTATAAACAAAAATTGTAATTGCGTATTCGATACCAAATTGTAAATTTCCCGGTTATAACCCAGACATACTAAAGAAATTCACCAATGATATAATCGATGATGTCTTTCCTAAAATACTCGCTGCTTGAAGAAAAAGACTACCGCAAGCAACTGTTCTCAGATACAATAATTATCTATACGGTGGTGGCAGACATACATCTTCGAAAATCGTAAATATAACATCTGTGATCGAAGTCAATCTTGTATGTGATGCAATTGATGGAATGTATGAGACAAACACAGAAATATCAAATCAGGCTCAGCAGTGATATATTCTTTATACATTCAGCCATCAAGTATTCCCAGGATGTTTGATTTATAAGCAACGATTATTCCGGTATATATATATATATATATATATATATATATATATATATATATATATATATATATATATATATATATATATATGATGTCATAATTCACTACTGACAAGGATAAATTTAAATCACTTACAAACCAAAGAATGAACCTAATTGATCCATCAGGACAAAGTCTACAACTGAATCTTTGCATAAAATTATAATGACATTTCGCCGCGGGTCAAGATCATTATGTGACTGGCGAAAATGAAACAAAAATTATATATATATATATATATATATATATATATATATATATATATATATGATTCCGATTATTTCGCCACCACCACAACATCAGGTGTAAAAGAAACGGACCCTCACTTTACAAACGAACACAGATTTTTGATCTCAGTCGCGCATTTGCTTGCTACGCTCGTTTACTACTTCAACTTTCTATAATTCTTTTAAGTTGTCCTAGACGTGCATTGATAGTTTATCTTATTTCGTATTCTTTTTATAGGTCTTCTGTATATTTTTATTTTCGTTAATAAATTTATATTCTGATTTTTTCGCGGATTTAAAGTCTCGTAAGAATTCGAAATGAGAAAGAAATGTTTCAGGTTTTAGTTCACCAGATAAATGTATTCCTTCAATTTTCAAATTTTTAATAATAAATATATCTTTAAATTGAAAAAAAATAAACAGCAGCATGATGAGCGGTTTTATCTCATGGTATATCTTATGACCCGACATTATTTTAATGCTTTATGGGGCATCTTTCTCTAGGATCCGTCACACGAAGTATTTGTCTCTACATTTTTTGAATTCTGTATGTGTCATCCTTGGTCACTAGAGCGAATTTTCTAAACATTTCCATTTCACATACTCCTCCCTCCAATCAACCCAGGGAGAGTGCATAACGTCACCCACCACTTGGTGACATGGTGGGATAGTGTGGTTTTCAGTTGAATTTCGATGATTTAGGCTGGAGCCAAAACTGGCTATATGCTATAAAAGTTGACTAATACTTGGAAATCAAGACGAAAGGTTATTTATTCGTTTACTTTTTTTAGAAACTTAATTGACAATTAATACACATCCTGTAACTTAATTAAAAAGGAATACACATCCTGGAACTTAATTAAACAGTAATACACATCCTGTAACTTAATTAACAAAGAATACACATCCTGTAACTTAATTAACAAGGAATACACATCCTGTAACTTAATTAACAAGGAATACACGTCATGTAACAAAAAATGGGAATGCTCAGTATGATTGTGGTCATTATAACTTCACCAGTCTATCTCCTCAGTTATATATTCAATCCGAATTTTTTTTCTAAAATCGTTTCGAACAAGCGAATTTATATACATATTCTGCTACACATTGAATCGAGGGTATACATATATAACAAATATTTGCCGGCTTCATTCATCGATTGAAATATTTGTTTCTTCACCAGTATCAATATTTATAGATTTTATAGGTTTCCTTGTAACTGTTTTACAAATACCTGCAAGACCACGTGCAGGATTCTCACTTTGAGTGATAGCCTTAAGGTTACTTAATTTTAGGATCTGCGTCAATGTGGTCAATTACAAGACCATCCTGTATTTCTCGGAAATAAGTCTCAAAATTAAACGGTGAATGAGAATTTGTTCTTTCTAACAGTACCGATCAGAAAACCAGCATCATTGAGAAAACCAACTGGCCTTTTTAGCGGACAGTTTCTGATTACACCCGTACGAGATGCTTCATAATTCTTGATCGTGGGATGCTTTACAAATTCCTGACACATTTGTATAATAATATTATTTGTTTAAATCACTATTTGTCTAGATTGTTACTTGCGAATCTAGACAAGTTATCTTCTACATTTTTATAGACATGTCACTTTCTATATTTCTTTATATCACAACACCGTTTGAGCTCTGTATCTCTTACCGCCACATTGCAAATACAATTGTGTTTTTCCTCTACCTCGTATATACATATCGTAAAGAATCTCTTCATGATATGAGGAGAAATCTTGCGGTGAAATTTTCAGCAGAGAATATTGAGCAATTACTCGCAAATTGGTTTACAGGTCTGTCAGTTGCAGCTCGCTTTGCCCGAGAAAATAATTCTTGGAAGCCAAAACGATTTAAGCACTTTTTGAGGATGTACAAGTAAGTTGCTGTGAATACGGACACTGTGGATTGTGGTATACTAAATACGATTATAAAGACGTTATCTCGGTTGATATGGTCGCGTATTATTCGGGAAGTTTTGTAGGCTACGGAGTCTGTTTAAAAGAATTGGACACCTTCGTCCGGACATGACCAGAGTATTGATAAACGGACCATTACCCGATTTTGATCTGTCCGGATTCACTCGTATTATATCATTCGAGTTTGTTAAGTGTCTTCATCCGATCTGTTACATTTGGTTTGGTCGACATTTCTCTGAGAAACGCTTGGCTCCAATAGTTTTATAATGATATATGGTTGATTGTGAAATACTGATATCGCTGATTGTAAGTGAGGCAATTATATCATATCACGCACAGACTTATTTTTGGTTACCACACAATGATGATAAAAGTACAAAAGATCTCGGTAGAAGATTAGTCGGTAAATTTACACAAGATAGTGCATATGATCATAAACGACATTATGCACGATTAATTCTAGATGATGCTGATTACGCTGTTATCATCGCAGATGCATGAAAGATATATATATATATATACATATATATATATATATATATATATATATATATATATATATATATATATATATATATATATATATATATATATATATATATATTTGTATGTCCAGAAACTGCTTACCTTGTCTAATAGAAGACGGTCGTGCGCAATTGTTGGCGGTATCGATGATATATCACCTCAGTATAAGATCATCTATGTGTCTATAAACTTGCCATCGATGATATTTAGATTCCCTGACATCGCAGTTAGAATTGCAACGAATTCATTTGATATCGAAAAATATACAGAATTAGTGACTCGTTTAGTGTGGGAATTGTGGAGGACAAAAGAAGAACTATAATACGATTATCCTAAATCCGCAGGTGCTGAAGTCGAAGATACTTATCGTAGCAATCAGATAAAAGAATTAACGTCTGCGCTATTTGTGTCCGATCCATTATGCAGACATAAGACTGTTTATCTAAATTAACCAGAAAGATGCGGGATCAAAACTTGTGTTATTGAACTATTTAGACAGAATTCAGATTTATTTGTCTTAATTTCTACCTACAGAATTGCAAAAGAAATGAAAGAGAGGGGTGTGCAATAATATCACAGCTTTTTTCACTATACAGGTGACGCATGGACTCCTGATTGAATGGGTAAGAAATATTCACCCGCTATACTTATTTGGGATAAATCATTCACAGTGTCGCTTAGATATATTATAAATGTTTCTTGATTGGCTATTGTTTATGGACTTCCGGAAAGATGGCCGTCATCGCTTATCTGCTCGAGAATAGGCTCTTCCGATTTTGTACTATATTTATGATATTTGTGCTTGTTTTCTATCATAGTCTACATTATTGTGTTTCATCATGCATTGGCAGTTCCGTTCGTATGTGTTAATTCATTTCCTTGTTTTGGAAACGAGAACAATTAGATTTTTTCTCAGCTGTTTTGTCCCACTGTTAAGACGTAATTTGTTTTTTGATTAAACAGCCGTCACCTGACCGCTTACACTACGACGAATCCTCATTAGTTCGATTAAATGACCACACATTGTGCTCAAGAATGAACGAACTGGGAATTCATTCATCATTTCTTAAATGTAAGCGGAAGCGAGAAAAGAAACGTTCTTTCAAAGCCGGCCGGCGTAGAAAAAGAAGAAGGATTCCAGTTACCCCCTTTCGCCCCGTAACGGATAAACAACTTAAAAATTCTGCCGTTAATTTTAATAACCTGGTTCAAATTCCTCTTAAATCGTCAACCGTTCTGTCAACTGTCTCAGGGATACCACTACGTATTGCATTATTCAACGCTCAATCAGTAGGATCACTGCAAAAGCGCACATAAATTGTTAATTTTATCAATGACCAGGATATTGACGTCTTTTTCCTGACAGAGAGTTGGTTACATTCGGAAGGTGATGAATGTAAGTGTGCGGATTTAACACCCAGTGATTACTCCATCAAGTCGTTGAGGTGGAATTGCTGTAATTACAAAGAATTCCATGATCAATTGCCTCAAGTACAACACAACCTTCAACTTCTGCCACACATCGTTTGAACTAGTCCAAACAACCCTCACACTGGAACAAAGGTCAGTCAATGTTTACTATCTCTACCTCTTTCTCCTAGTGGAAAAAAAAAACAAGCTGACTGAATCTCTCTTTTTGGAGCAGTTTCCAAATCGTCTAGAATATGGAAATTCGATAGGTGGCAACCTAATTATTCTTGGAGATTTCAACTTTCACTATGACTGTCCTGGTAAACCGAACATGTCAAAACTCCTAGATTCCATTCATGTTTTCAATCTTAAACAGTCAGTTAACCAACCTACCCATAACCTTGGTCACATTTTAGACTGGTTTCTTTATAGACCTGATTATAATATTCTGCAATCTACCCTTGTATCCCAAGAACTTGCATCGGATCACCTCTGCATTGTATGCCATCTCGACGTATCAGTCCCTAACCCTCCACCTCTGTTTACTACTAAGAGAAACCTCCGTATGATAAATATAACCAAATTCATGCATGAAATCCAAGAAAATCTAACAACTTTCTTACATCCAACAGCGGAACAACTTGATAACTGAAAGCGTTCATTGCTTGAAAAACATGCTCCAGCCACCAAATGCGGTGTATCAATAAAAAAATGTTCTTCATGGTATAGCTATATTAGGGACCTGCTTCACACTGCTAAAAGACATCGGCGAAAAGCAGAGATGCTTTGGCTTTCCACCAGACTCACTATACATAAACAAATCTATGAAGCCGCTAAGAAGAACGTCACAAACATAGTCCATTTAGCCAAATCATCCCACTAAAGTACTAAGATCACGGAGAGTTCCAGCTGCAAAGAGCACCAATTGTACGCTAATGACACCCAAATATACAAGTCTAGCCACCCAACTGAAGTTGATGCTACCATCCATGGATTAGAGAAGTGCATTTGATGTGAAATCATGGATGACATGTAACACGCAATCAGATGAATGGTGATAAAACTGAGGCTATTCTGATCACAACACAAAGACTTTCTCATTCACATCCTTTACCTCAGACAATACATATCAGCAACACCAACATTAAATTTTCACAGTTAGTACGGAATCTAGGCGTTACTCTAGACAGTAGTCTCACATTGCACCAACATGTCATGAACATCTGCAGGGCTGCATATCTTGCATTGAGACGCATCAGTTCCATTCGTAATTATCTTTCAGTGGATGCCACAAAAACACTTGTGTGTTCATTAGTACTTTCAAGACTGGACTATTGTAAATCAATTCTATCTGGTTTATCATAATATTTACTCCAGAAACTTCTAACAGTTCAAAACACAGCTGCACGGATCATCTTTAGAGTACCTCGATCAGAGCACACCTCACCACTGCTCTGTACCCTACATTGGCTATCAATTCGATACAGAATCAAACACAAAATTTGTTCTCAGTGCTATATTTCAGTGAAAGACTCCACTCCAACATACCAATCCAGCTTCACCCATGTGTATACACCAGCTGGATCCGTACGCTCTTCTTCTGATAATCGTATACTCATTGTTCCCAAGTTGAAAACAAAGTCATATGGACAACGTTCGTTTGCACACCAGGGCCCGGCGACGTGGAACGAATTGCCCATTGAAATTAGACACAAAGACACAGTGGTCCCTTTTAAGAGTGCTCTCAAGACTCACCTGCTTCGACTGCAGGGACAAACTTAGCGACCTAATCTTGTTTTGTATCTTATATGTTTTCAGCATGTTTTTATATTTTCCAATTTCATTGTTTTTTTCATTTGTTGTTCTGTAGTGTAGTCATATCATTATTAATGGTGTAAAGTGCTTGGAGCTTCGAAACATTAGACGCTATACAAAGTCCTCATTATTATTATTATTATTATTATTATTATTATTATTATTATTATTATTATTATTATTATTATTATTATTATTATTATTATTATTATTATTAAATATAATGTGCGGCGATTACGGTCAGCCACCACCATTTGTTGGATTGTGTCTGCATGATTGGTCAACGGATTTTATAGATTATTACGAAGTGGTAACTGATGATCATCAAGCGCTTGATCCATAATTAACTTTAAGAAATTAATCAGACTTAAACCGAATAAAATTCAGTGCGAAATAATTTCAGAAACTTAAATAAATGATTTATGGGATAAATGGAGACCAAACTGATTTGATAGTGGCAAGTAGAAATATTGTTAGTAATAAACTTCAACAATAATTACTTCACTTGCAAAAATATATTGCCTCTACCATTATGTTATAGACCAGCTGATACACGAGGACAGAATATTGAAGTTTAAATTCCAGGACAGACTGAGAAACAGAATCTCGTGTTAAATGATATTGTTTTCGTTCCTATCAGTGTTGTCGAGGATGCGTTAAAAGAAAAATCTCCATGGACGCTAGGATAAGCACTGACAATCCACTCATCTCAAGGATTAACTATTTCTGATACAATTGTTTGGATTATTGATTATAATATCGAGTGGTCAAATTTAGTGTATCTCTCACTATCACGAGTTAGAAGAATATCTCAGGTGTGGATGGTTATTGTAAATTGTACTGACACCAACAGCGAAATTATTAATCATGATATAGTAAGAAAAAGACTCGCTAGTTATTAACAAAAGTACAAAACATAATCGCGACTTCGATTTTGATGCTGAATTTATAATGAGGCTGAAACAACAACATAATAATCAGTGTGCGAGCTGTTACACGATATACTATGGCAGTATTCAGATGTACATCCAAGACTATTTACCGTAGATAGAAAATATAGTAGTCATGGTCATACACGTGAACCTGTCTTGAATGTAATCGACGTCGAGGTGCTAGTTAAGTGCTCGTGGTGGCAATTGTGTATCCTCAGGTATTACTTGCAATTCTTCACGTGTAAATCCACGGTGATTAGCAGTTGAATCTAATCTGTATATTGCATTTCTGCCGTATATCTTACCACGTTAGAAAGTTTGTGTGATGTAATACACCAAATAGGATCAGTCGTTCTTTTTTTCCCACCTTCAAGATCACTCGACTCATATAAACATTTGACAGTAACATTACCTAATACTAGTTGTTTTGAAAAATCATGTTGTTGTACAGGTATATATTTTTTGTGATAGGATCAATGAGTTTCATGGAAGTTGTTCGAGTAATTTCATTTTTGATGCATTTATCACACTCGGTAATCGTTCAACCCATTCTCAAGATCTTGTATTCTGAATTATTTCCCTCGCATATTGATATCCAAATAACCACTTAACAAGTGTTCGATTAAATCATTAAAGAATTGCTTGATCGCGATCAATTGCAATATGTACTCGTAGTATTTGTATATCATGTTGGTTCATCAGCGATGATACTATACCCTAAATTTCTTTACCAGGATCAACCTGTAATTGTTGTGGCCCTAGTAGCCCACCTCGCTGATAAATTCGTTCAAAAGCAGAACCTACTTCTGCTGCTGTCTTTGCTGATGATGATTCTGCTTCGTTGTATCTGCTTGAAACATCAATTACAGTCAATGCGTATTTATGTCATTTGACGTCTTCGTATTTTGTCAGTATCATGTGGTAAAAATAAAATATCCGCCTGATGAACCTCATTGGGAACAGAGACATCCAAATGCGCATATTCGAATCTAGTAGGCGATGGTAGATACATTTGCTATGTTGCCTATGGTGATATTGCCATTTTCAGCTGCAGCAAAGGTAACATTTGCAGCTTCGGCGAGTTTACTAATCGCTGCTCTGCCTCTCCAGTATCCTTTGAACTATAATCAATGGATTCCATACTATTAATTACCAGCCCCTAATAATAGTTAACGTTTTATTTCAGATATTACTAACCAGTTTGTTAATGACTCTCTGACATTTCTTTGTTTGTATGGAATTTAACGAATGAATCAACTTCACATCTGCAATATGTCTATCCTGTAGAGTTTTACTTGTATAAGCTGCATCATAAATATGAAATGCTTTATCAATATTGTTTATTGGATATTCAACCTTTTAAGGTGATTTTGGTTATCATGTCGAAATTATATAAGAATGACAGTCTAGGAGTGGAAAGACAGTTTTTAGTCAATCCGATAATGCGGGGGCTCAAGTGGGATAAGTTGTATTTAGTTGCACCATCAGCTGATGAAGAAAGATGCTATGATGTGTTTAAAAGATTTTAATGAAGGTGTAAAATTGTTAAAAAAAGAAAATAAAGATATCATTGAGTTTATAATCGATATTGATCATGCGCCTAGTGTTGACGAACGTAATGAATTTATTATTAATTGAATTGTTTATGATGATGTGATGCTGTACAAACAATGAAATCCAGCCAGAATATTTTCGCGACGGAGACATAAAACACAGATATTATTTATGGTACTCAACGATACACACAAATTCCGAGATAACTTTGATATTCTAGCTGAATTTAATAGAGTTGATACCCATACATTTAGAAACATTCATCAAACTTGGTGCAGCGGAGACATAAAAATAATTAAATTTAAAAATTTCTTTTCAAAGGCGCAAGCTACCCCACACGGATTTATAAAGCTTAAATGTACACTACCCCTGAAAACGATATCGAGTCGGTCTTGATAAAATATTAGGTTGCAATATTGATATAATTAATAGCAGCAGAGAGGGTGTGACCTCGAAGAATTATTTATGTGATTAACACACGCGCATAATACAAATAAACACACCAATGACTGATAAAGTAACATAATTAACTAACCCATTTTGTAATAGAATTGTTACCGAGTGGATGGTGGATTAAATGAACAACACAAACACAATGTGAAAGATAATGTAAATTTATGAAATAAATTATTAATGAAAAATAATGATGTATCAACACAATAACTCATGCATTCAACCCACAATCACGCTACACAACTATTCACAATTCAAAAATAAATTAAATAATAATACCAAATAAACACAGATACAAGGAATCTCCTGGACTATACACAGATCCAAGGAACCTTTACAAAAGTTATATTAACGCAAGTATAAATTGCGATAATAAATACAAGCATCAAACTATACTATCGCACGTATGGATTGCGACAACTAGCACGAACATATACATGTATTTAATCAAGTTGCTAACTTGTATTGAGATTCATGTAATCTCTTGAAATACTACTGTGATTTGAAGTAACTATGTTAATATAACAATGTATTCAATTGTACTACAAATGCAACACACACATGTGTCTCGACCCTGTATAACCGTACGATTAAAAAACTATTGAATCGCCGCCCAGCTACTCCGAATACCTAGGGTTGACCAATACTTTTATCGGCCGTTTGCCCTTCACGGATCCACCACAGTTATACGTACAGACAACATACAACATCTACTAGAACCAACGGTCCCAAATACTTAGATGCCACCCCGGAACGTTTACACCTCTAGACAGCTCCGACACTCAGACTTCTAGATTTCCGGATATTTACACATCACGACAGATGTAGACGGACAGACAATCCGACAAACAGACACTCAGATACCTCAATTCGATCGCACAATTAAACAGCACAATCACGGCACAATCAATCACATTCAGCTACAATTCAGAGACATTCAGATACGTTCAGCTACAATTCAGAGACGTTCCGCTACAATATCAGAGACGTTCCGCGACAAATCAGAGACGTTCCGCTACAAATCAGAGACGTTCCGCTACAAATCAGAGACGTTCCGCTACAAATCAGCTACAATAAAGAGACCAAACTAATAATAGTTTTTTTCTAAAACAATCTACAACTTAGATTACGCTATTGCATTTCAAGTCTAATAGTGATTAGTAATTCCAAATATTCCACGTTAAAATCTGCATTGTAATAAAGGCATCATTACATGAAATGATAAACTGAATAAAATTCACAATAAAACGAAATATAAATTTAACACTCACCCCTTTGGCTGGAGAAAGAATGACGAGCTATTTTTCCTGTGATAAGATACTTTTGGTCCCGTAATATTATCAGAAATATTCTGCCTTATATATCCTCAAATAGGTGAGCAGAATTTACGGCAAAATTACCGTGCACCCCGTGATTCTAATGTTCCTGACTTCAAGTCATTCGAAGTCAGGCACATGCAAATAGTTACACGCCGCTCACCTTGGAAAAAGACACTTATTCACCCCAGGTAACGCATGTACGACGAAAACCAAATTAGTTTGTAATTCAAGCAGAAATAAATTCAATTTTCGCCTAATTTTGTGACACATTTTAAAAAAACTCTGCTTTTCAGTCTTCTTGTCTGGTTTGTCTAAAACATGTGATTGGGTCGCTTTTGAAAATTGATGCAGTTTTTTCGATAGATTGTTTCTTTTCCTTGCTTTGTATCTGTGTTGGGTAATGCTGTTATTGTTCATAATCGAACATCAGTGGAATTATATTAACTGTTGATTACTTTATTCAGTTAGGTGTTTCAGTCCCAAATAGAGTTTATTCAATTAACTCCTATTTATTTATTGTTAGTGAAGTGAGGTTATTCCTAGATATTTAGATATAATAAAAAGTAAGTGGTGGATTTAGGAATATGGGTTATTTAATATTGTAATGTATATACTCAAATACTAAAAGGAGTATGATTTTGGCAATTGCTAGGCTTCATACTTAAGATCACAAATTGAAATATCTCTTAGTGGTCCACAAGTTGATTTGCTTTGTGTGATATACGATGATTTCACCCAAGCATCAGCTAGTCCGAGTCCTATCGCCTGTTTAGTGGTCTAAGGTGTGTTCAAATTAAATGCGTTATGTGCTGTGTACAATGTTAAATAACAAAAAGTATGGTATCTAGCATTATCAAATAGTTGACTTAATTGTATCATATGAATTTAAGGAAAGTGGGTTAGTAATTGTTACGAAATGCCCGATATGGCTCATTTAGAACTCCATACTTTTTATTATAATCAGGATGTCTTATTTCAAGCGCCGTAATACCACTGTAAATGTAATTTTTCGTCGTATCGCCTGACGTTTTTATTGCTCGCGCAGCACGTGCGAGTTAATGTATTATTGAGCACTACTGTATATATATATATCGGATAGAGATATTGAATGGCACAGTCAATATAGAGGAAAGCTCTAAACAAATTCAGCCGTCGGGGAAGGTACCATTGTAATTTAGTTATGAACAGCCGGATGGGCTTGTGAATTCCATGACGTCTGATGTACCATTACTAGTATAACCCACCAATTCAATGCCAACTTACAGTGTTACGTATGTTTTATTTAAATTATTTATTTGTAGATGTCAGATCCAAATTTGTCATTTGGGGTTTAAAATTCATTAATTGGGAGATATCTATTCTGGAAAATTCAGGCTGACCTAGTCTCTATTTGTAAACAACAGGTGTGACCTCATTTTTCTGGCCTTGCTTCAAAGCTGGTAAATAACCCTTTAAAACGATTGGTTAATTTCAAGGACAACTTTTTATTTTTAGTTATTGGGGGTGAAAAATGGCTGATTTTAATCTAGATCATTCCATGCGTACGTGTTTTTATGATCGTACGTTCTTTCTGTGACCTTCTGGAAAATCACGTGACACCATTTTGTTTACGGGGGAATCAAATATAGCTGTGTTTTGGAAGTTAACGGTATTAGATGCTGGGCTTTTATAATATTAATTTGTGTCTTATTTTTGAGTTATTTTTCATTACCGTGTACTGGAAATTGTGTCAATTCACTGGAGCAAGAGGAATTATTTAATTTATCTGAAAAAGAATATGTGATCACAGATTTTCATTTGGATTATTATAAAAAAACATGAGCTAACTAAATCACGTAACATCGTCGTCCATATTAGATTACATCGTCAAGATTCGAACCGGGAACTAATTAGGACATTTATTTATCAGAACTCTTGCAATTTCATTAGTGGATTACCTTTGTGAATTCTATATTGGAATAATTTTGAACTTGATTATATAAAACCGTATGTTTATTTATTTTCTCTTATGAAAATAATTTGTACTTAATAAATCGTTTGTTAAGTTTGACAAGGTTGTTAGTTTTCACTAATGCTGTGTTACTGCTTATTCGAGCCTAAGTACGTAACATAGAAATTGGGGGCTCGTCCGGGATTTGAGATAATTTGGAATTTGGCTAGAAATTTTCAGAAAACTTTTGTTTTAATTTTGAGTTACTCTAGTTTTGAAATTTGTAAATCTTTAGTGATATTGACAGCCTTGTACTAAAATGACATCTAAAGAAGAAATATTTCTTTCTAATCCTACCCAGGAGCAATTAGATCTTTTCAAAAAAGATGAGTTGATTCAACTTGCCAGAAAATATGATCTTTCTGAAGTCCAGGCGTCTTTAACGAAACAAGATATAAAACAGATTTGTTCAATATTTAGTAGAACAGGAGGTTTTGGAACAAAGTGCTTTGATTTCGGTCAGTAAGTATACATCAGACTCTGACATTATACTAAAAGAATTAGAATTACAATTCAATATGGAGTTAGAGTTGAAGAAGCTGGAATTTCAGTAAAGGGAAAGAGAAAGGCAAGAAAAGGAGAAAGAGAGACAATTACAATATGAAAAAGAAGAAAGAGAGATACAAGAAAGGGAGAAAGAAAGACATTTACTATATGAAAAATAGGAAAGAGAAGAGAGAATGAGAGTTGAAGTAACTGGAATTTAGGGAAGGGAAAAAGAAAAACAATTACAATATGAAATTAAAATGAAAGAAATTGAGCTGACAAGTGATGATCACCATCATATTTCAAATCCAAATTCAAGTTTTGATTTAGCAAGGAATATTAGATTAGTGCTCCCTTTCACAGAAAAAGAAGTAGACAAATATTTCATTCTTTTTGAAAAAGTTGCAGAAAAATTTAAAGTGGCTAAGCAAGAATTGGACTCAGTTATTACAATGTGTACTTACTGGTAAGGCTAGTGAGATTTACACTTCACTGTCTGTTCACCAAGTGGTGACTATGATGTGGTTAAAGAATGCATTTTAAGGGGTTATGAGTTAGTCCCTGAAGCTTATCGACAAAAAATCAGAAATTGCAGAAAAGAAGCTGGTCAAACTCAGGTCGAATTCGCTAGAGAAAAAGAGCAGTTGTTTGATAGATGTTGCTTAGCCAAGAAAATCGAACAAGATTATCAAAATCTCAAGCAAACGATTTTAATTGAAGAGTTCAAAAACTGTGTCCAATGTGATGTTTGGTCTTATATTGATGGGCATGCGATTTAAACTTTAGAAAATGCTGCTCGAGCAGCTGACGAATATTCTTTGACACATAAAGTTTCTTTTGTTAACAAGACTTCTACTCAACAATCTTCTGGCAGAAAAGTATTTCCTCCTAATTCAAGCCCTTCTAACACAACTTTCAAAAATCAAACTTCAGAGAAGAGATCCTTGTCTCTTCAGACGTGTACCTATTGTAAGAAAATGTAATGTAAAAATTTGTTTGTATTTTGAGGGCTGATATTGACTTAGCAATTTTATCTGTTGATATGGTCCTGATTATTTGTAAGAATGTATAGCATAAGTAAACAAGTCAATTTTGTAAATAAAACAAAATATTTTTTGAATGTGTGTTAAAAAAATGGTTTTCTTTAGTTTTCATTTTATATTTCTTTTTAGAACTGTTTGGGCCTGCTTTTGATCAAGCGGTTTTATTAACCGCCATGATCCCATTAATTATGTTTATGTTTGGGTGTTTTCCTATTATTTTAGATAGTTAAGAATGTGTATATAGGTATTGTTTAGATTTTTGTTATGTCTCCTATCTACAAATGTTTTTTTGGGGAGGATGATGTAATTGAGCCATGTTTTCTTTGTTGTTGTTTAAGAAGAAAAAGTTGTCGGTGATTATTGTGGCATTTGTTGAACACATGTTCCAATATTTCGGATTCCTGGCAGTGTGGGCATTAATCCGGCGACGGTCCTGTATCAATAATTTTAACGAAGCTGCCATTTAGTAGTGTTTTGCCAGTTCTAATTATGTTGACGATTTTAATATCTATGGCTGCCATAATTTTTGGTATTTGTAGTATTCTAGAGGCCTCTTTCCTGAGTGCTGTACGATATGGACCCTACAATGGCGTTCATTAGACTGCTTTTCGCTGCATGCTTTGTTTTTTTTTTCAGTTCTAGGTAAGTTAATGTGGGATGGCACCCATACAAAGTGAATGGTTTGTTGGGCGTTTTCCAGTTGTCTAATAGTTAGCAAAGTGCCCTCTAGCAGGTTTTCTCTACTTTTGGTGTTGCCTGTCTCAGTAGCTTCAAGTACTCTAAGTGAGTCGTTTATGATGACATCCTGGCTTTGACTTTGTGTTATAATCCACTTCAGGGCTCGGATGATTGCCCGAAATTCCGCAGTATATATGGAGCAGTCGTCCGGTAGTCTTGTTTTGTATGTAGCCTGGTGTTCTGTGATTACTACTGGTGTGGCATTTTTGTGTAATTCTTTAGATTTAGAACCGTCAATGTAGATTTTTACAAATCCCTCATAGCTGTTGTTGATGAGGTTTTGTGTTTGCATCAATGTTACATTAAGGTTGTTACGCTTATGTTCCAGATGTAATGCCGATAGGTTGAAGTTAGGACAGTTATTTCTTCAAAGTGTTGGGTCTTTGATAAGTAGTTGTTATGTTTGGAGTTATGTATGTTTCAATTCCTTGCAGAGACTATGTATTTTGTTAGCAGCTGGATGATGTGGGAAAAATCTTGGGTTGAAAGTGGTTTTACATTTATTTACGAAAATTCTGGTGGGATTTATGTCCGTATGTATAGAGTTTCTACAGGTATATCTAAGTATATGCTTTTCCGTTCTCAGTTTTAGTGGTGGTTCACAGGCAAGTATTTGTAGTTCTTCTAGGAAGGTGTTTAGGAATGTACCGGTGCATAGTCTAAGTGATCTATATTGGATGTTGTCGAGTTGACCGAGTAATTCATTGTTGGATGAGGGGTAAATCTGCCAACAATAATCTAACTTGGCTCGGATTAAGGATTTGTATATTATCAACATAATTTGCTAAGAATCTCCCCATGTTGTGACTTTAATGTTGTCGAGTACTTTTAGGTCTTTTTGTCATTTTTTTGGGTAATTTGTTGTATGTGAGATTTCCAGATGAGTGTGTCATTCAGAAGCATCCCCAGAAAGTACGGTTGGGCCATGGACATCAGAAGCTGCTGCGATGTTGTTTATGCCCTGAAACTCCAGAAACCTTATTGTTAAATTTAGGCCACCTTTAAAACTGATCTAAGAATTTCATTTTTTAAATTTTTGTTTAAAAACTATAATCTCGTTAGATTTTAGAACTTAGTGTACATATGTATTTGTTGTTTGATACGTTTTCCAATAAGTGGGACATGCATTTCCCTGTTTCGGTATTTGTCATGCTTTTTATTGTATCTGGTATAAAGTTTGATGACGGTGCCGAAATAATCAAAACAGATTATATTTGGATAGAGCTTTAATCGAATGTGGTCGTCAAGCCAAAGGAAGACATGTGTTATATAACTATATATGTTCAAAAAAAGTGTATGTGGTGGGGAGGTAGACTTAGAGAAGAATCTCAGTGAACAACAGAGGCCTATTATGAGGAGTCCACACTGGTGATGCTAATAAAACAATCATAGCACCAGTCTTACATCTGTATCCGCATACAGAATTGTGAGTTGGGTATGTTTGGTGTTATTTATCCTCTCATTTTTTCCCCTTGGTGTCCCAATCGGCCGTTTTCCTTGTCCTTAGTTGTCTGGCTAGTGTGCTGATTTCATTGAGTCGTCAGAAGAAACTGCTGATGTTTTTTGCACATTTATAATTTGGAAACCTACTACTTAAGGTAATGTATTATTAATTTGGGTCCCTGTTGTTGTTGTCTAGTTATTTTATTTCTTTAGTTCCGTCTTGTGCGGGAGCCCTGATTAGGCAAAATGTTCTCACCTTTTGGTGAAGTTGTTGATATCCCTGTGCACTTTTATGGTTTTATCGATTTTAGTGTAAGAAGAGTCCTAATTGATGACTGATTTTGTTTGGTTAGAGACTATAGTTATTTTATCTCATCATTAAAAGGTTTTCGGCAGGCAGGCAGGCAGGCACGCACGCAGGCACGCACGCACGCAGGCACGCAGGCACGCACGCACGCACGCACGCGCACACACACACACACACACACACACACACACAAACACACACACACACACACACATACATACATACATACATACATACATACATACATACATACATACATACATACATACATACATACATACATACATACATACATGCATGCATGCATGCATGCATGCATGCATGCATGCATGCATGCATGCATGCATGCATGCATGCATGCATACATACATACATACATACATACATACATACATACATACATACATACATACATACATACATACATACATACATACATACATACATACATACATACATACATACATACATACTTACAAACATACATACATATATCCATATATATATACACACAATTATTTTTTAAATATTTTTTAAAAATTTTTGTTTTGTTTGTTTGTTTTTTTTTTTTATAAAATAAGAAAAGGAGACAAATTTTGTTTGGTTAAATTTTTTTATAGAACTGTTTGGGTCTGCTTTCGAGCTATCGGTTTTATTAACCTCTATGACTCCCTCAATTATGTTCATTTATTGTATTGTGTTAGTTTTAAATTTTGTTTGATATTAGATAGATAGGAGTGTTTATATAGGTATTGTCTAGATTTTTGTTATGTCTTCTAGCTAAATTTTGGCTGTGTGAAGGGCCAAATTTCTGACAATCTAACAAGAATACATTAGTTGAGACCAGACAACCATTAATTAGATTTCCTGAGAATGGACGCGAATCAAACAGCATACTGCCATGATAGCAATGTCATTTCGAGGGGACAATTGAAAAGTCGCAGAAACTCTGTAATTATCAAACTGCCAGGTCAAGCTTACTCCGATTTTGGCTCCGCTGAGGAAGGGGCCGAGTATTTTACTGATGGGTTACGCTAGTGAAGGGGCGTGTTTCCCACACCAAATATCTTTGGTTTTATCGCCTCATCGAAAATTTAATCAGTCTAAGCTTTTCTGCAAGAAACACCAATGTAGGCTCAGACGAATGTGCAATAAATTCCCTTGTATAAACTGTTGTCCAAGGAATCGAACGGATTTCATTTGGTGCGACGTTGAATGCAAAGGTAGTGCGAGAATTCCATGTAATTTGTTGATGCTACATATAATGCTTTGCTGAATGTATTTGTATTCGCATGAATTTGTTTATATTACATTTATAAAGAATACGGTGGTGAGTTTATGCATAGAAAGTCGTACATTAATCTTTAGATAAGTTTGACGAATTCTTTAATTTGTTGCTGTGTTTGCAAAAAAAAATAATAGGTTTTAAGAATTGAATGCATTAGATTACTAAATATGATTAAGAGAATCCGTGTGACTTCACCAAATTTAGAAAATTTAAGGTATGATTAAGAGCGAGTGTGAAATGACGTAAATGATTGTAATGAATCTCATTTATTCGTTGTGTAACTTGCGGCTGGCTCAGAACTTCTAGGTCTCGTGTGTTTTGTGTGCTAATGTGTGATGTTAATGTGTGACGAATTAGCCATTTTACTAGCTATATTCATTATAGGACACGATGAGTCGATTGATAGTTTTAGCATCTATTTAGCAACAATAGATATATCTGATAATGAGCAGGGTTTAATACATTCCCCGTTATTATAAATAACAGGAAATTTAGGTTGTCTCTAATTATATTTATTAAAAAGGGGAGAAAATAGCTCCTGAGAGTGCAATCCTGAGAGTGGAACCTGAAACGTGTAATCTGAGAGTGGAATCCTGTGACGTAATCCTGCTACGTACAAATACTGAGTGTCCTTTGACAGATTGTTGAGGGTGGAATTCGGAGATCCAGGCGTCTGAATAGCTCCAGTGGAAGTCGACCAAACCGACGAAAAGGTTAAGCGGGACACCAGTCAGAACAAAAGCCCAGGTTCCCGACAGGGGGTTTGATGTAACTGAGCCAATTTGTCTTTGTAGTTGTTGAAGGAGAGCACGTTGTCGGTGATATTTGTGGCATATGTTTAACACATGTTCCAATGTTTCGGATTCCTGTCTGTGTGTGGCATTTATCAGGCGTGGTTCCCGTATTAATGTGTTTCAGGAAACTGACATTTAGTAGCGTTTTGCCTGTCCTGATTCAGTTGATGATTTTAATATCTGTGGCTGCCATGTCTTTTGGTATACGTTGTGTTCTAGTGACCTCTTTTTGTAGTAGGAACTACTTGAGCCATGTACCACTTTTTAATCTTAGCATAATCTAAATATTTAATTACTCCTTGGGATAGGAAATGTATCACTTTCTCCAGGCATTTAGGTGTTCATATAACACTATTTAATTGGACACTCAGATCGGAGTTACTATTGAGCATCTATCGATCTGAATCGATGGCTATGGTGAGTGGTAATTGATCCAGCACGCACTCACACATTGATCCCAGGAGACATCACTGCAATTTGAGGCGTGCATTTAACATGTGGATTGTGGACACGCAGACGTCCGATGGTGGCAGATCAGGAGAGGTGGCTCGTTTAGGGTTGCGCTAGGTCGGTCAGTTGTGCTTTCATAATCCAAGGTATTAGGTCTAAAGCTTTTCACTATCAATTTAATAGATGCTGTGCTGTTAAGAATCTACAGAGAATATAACACCGTGTGGCAGCTAGAATTTGGCGTTTTGCGGTTATTGGTCCGCCGGTCGTGATGGTCTTGGGTTTCAGACCACCTAATATATCTTTAATGTTGGATGCCTAGTTTCTAACTATGCTATTGATTGCAGCATTGTGCCGCTGTGTCTGATGGGCTTGGGTTTGGCCACTTACCTCCATTAATTTTGGGCCCTGATTGTTAATCGTTAACTTTGATGTGTCGCCTTGTGCTGCGGGGCCTGATAATCTTGGGTCTTGATACTGACTATTGGTCTTATCCATGAGTTGAAAGGATGATACTGACTATTGGTCTTATCCATGAGTTGAAAGGATGATACTGACTATTGGTCTTATCCATGAATTGAAAGGATGATACTGACTATTGGTCTTATCCATGAGTTGAAAGGATGATACTGACTATTGGTCTTATATTATTTCAAGGTTCCTTATCATAGGAGATTTTATTTTCTGCTTGGATTATTTCTATTTGAAGTTGCTGTTTTAGTTCATGAACCAGTTTTCCGATAGGGGTGGAGTTTTGTTTTAGAGTTGTCCTAAACGGTCTATTGCATTTATTAATTACCACGTAAGTGGGGTGAGTTTTTGTATGTGTTGAGAGTCTGGCTGCATTTAGGATAAGTTCCCGCCTTCATAGTTGTAACGGCAGTTATCTAGTTAGAATTTGTAGCTCAGCTAGTGAGGTTGATGGCAGTGCGCCAGTATCATTCAGTATTGCTTTTCTCTGTAGTTTGTCTAATTTATTTTAATTGACATTTGGGTGCCGCATTGCATATTTGGCAGCCATAGTCTAATTTATATCTTATTAAAGCCCTGTATAAGGTTAGTAGTATAGTTTCCTGGTTTGTTCCACACTTTATTCCTTTTAGGTTCCTTAAGAAGTTTATATCCTGGTCAAATCTTTGAACTAGTTCATCTATGTGGTGCGCTCATGTTAGATGTTCATCGTAATACATTCCCAGAAATCGGGGTACTTTTACAAATTTAGTGTCTTGGTTTTGTATTGTTAATTTGGAGTGTTGTTTTTTAAATTTGCTATATGGGTTAAATAGTACTGATATCGTTATTTGGTGCGATAGTTTAAATCCCCATTTATCTGGCAGTGATTCGTAACCGGGAGCGCTTTAGCCAGGCATGCATGTACTCATAGCGTACTATTTAATTTAGTCGTCAGATCGGAGTTACTATTAAGCAACTTTCGACCTGAATTTAAAACTATGGGGGAATGGGGATAGAACCAACACACACTCAACCCTATCAGCCAATCAGGTCTGTTAATGGTGTGCAATAGCACATGTGGTGAAAATGGCGGGTGAAAATAGTTTAACATCTCCGCCATTTTGGGCTATCCGAGTGGTGGCAAGGAAGAAAAGACACTCAGCAAGCCAGCCCATGGATGATGTAACCTTAAAACGTCGGGTCCTTACTTAGTTAACATCTAGTCCATGTTTACTAATTGACAGAAATAATAACTAACATCACCAATATTTCTAGTACAAAAGTATACATATTATAAGTTGCTAACAGTTTGAGTATTAAAATGTATATGCGACATAAATAAGTTGAGTTTATTAGATAGAAGTTTTAGTAAAAGTAATAAGAATGCCATTTTCTCTAAATTTTAATAAAGTAATTTTCTACTAAAATATATTAAGACTAATTTTTTTTTCTTCTATATCACAACTATATACTATTTTAACAAAGTTGCGCTATTACTAGCAAAGGCAAAACTCGCTTGCATTTGTACGATTATCTTGTATTGCCAAGTCAGCAAGAACAATACTCTCAGCAAGCCGCATAGATTACAGACTACACATTCGTATAATTCCAATAAAGTGGGTAGACTGTAAATGCAGAAAACATTCTGTCGATGACATAAAAACAACATGGACGTTCTTGTGTTTCGGAGATGAGAGCCTCTTTCTGGCTAGAATGAATTCATTATCAGTATATTGACGCATAACCCTATTTAGTCGCGTTGTTACGTCTGGATTACACATAAAAAGGGGTGCATACCGAGCACTGTCAGCTCCTTCATTTTAAAGCCAGAAAGACTCGCCTCTCTAATTACAGGTAAGAACTATATATGTTCATAGACGTCTTTAAGGAATATGCACTTTTAATTGTTTGAGTTTTTATCGGTAAAGTTCATATATTTGCAGCATTGTTTTTTGAATTATTCTATATTATATTATAATGTAATGGTATGTTTAATTGTCTTAAATAAATTAATATTCATTTATATTTATGGCATTATTTATTGTCAAAGACGAATTCGCTACCAACTTCATGCTTAGATTCAATATTGAAATAAAGTATTCTTTAAGTAACAAAGAGTAATATTTAGTAACATGTCCCAAATCAGTATTACGTTTTAAATAGTAAAATGAATTTCTTCGAAATGATTGTACATTAATTGCAGATATTACATTTATACTCATTGGCTCTCATGAAATAAATCGAGATTTAACTATTTGTATTATATTCTAAAATGCAAAAATTATAGAAATGAATGAAGTTGGTAAGCTCTTAAGGAAAGTGTAATTTTATGTGTATTTCATGTATTTTAAATATAAAGCTTTATCGATGTATTTCTGGAATATAGTAATATATGTATATTTATTATTTAAATAACGTTCCTTCATTATGAAGCTAGAAAGTCTCGCCTCTCTAATAACAGACCCGTACCTCATTCCCCAGATGTAGCTGTGTTTCGTCATCGTAGTGACACGTCTTTTAAAGAGCTTCTTCTTCTTCTCTTTCTCTTTCACTCTGGTATCCGAAAATTATCACGACCAAAACCTTATGAGATACCCATTCTCATAAAAGTGTCACTCTCAGGTGAAAAAGGCTATTTGTTTTTTAAGCGGTATTCAAAAAAATCAAGACAGGTTTGTAATAGAGCTTGTTCGAAGAGGGTTCTCTTACTAAATGAGAACCCTCTTAACCAGGCAATGAAAGCAAACGTTTCCTTTTCTGTTTTGCTTCCTTAAGACAAAGTCAGGGATTAGTAAGCTGCTCCGGTTTATGCGGGCTTCCATTTTCATCTGTCTGGTGGTGAGTTAGCCTACCATTATCCGACAACACTGCCCTGCATTTAATCAATGCCACTTGTTTCTTTTTTCTAATTTCCGTCAGGTCTGAGGCTCCATCAAGCCCGTTTCGCACGTGGATAACTAAAAAAACAAACATGTGGCAGCCGCCATCTTCCTTTGTCCCTGCGTAAGTAGACATTTCATCTCTGGAGTTACTTTCCGTGTCAGTAGCACTATAACAACCTGATATTCCTTAATTTTATTATCCAGGATATGAAGTAGTACTTGTGGCTGCAGGTTATTTGGTCTGCAGTCCTGGTTGTCTACCCTTTGACCACCGTATTCCTTCACTGAGCTCCAGACATGCCAGTCCTACCTGCTCCGTGGTCACCGCCCGACTGAATGATGAATGAATGATGGTCAGACTGAATGAATGAAATTTGAATTATAGTGATGTTCGCCCACTAGGGGTATGTATCACTGTTTAAATTCAAACACAGCTGGATATTTAATTACTCCTGGGGGAAGGAATTGCTGCCACATCCCTTAGGCATTTATGTATTCAAAAAGTAGTATTTAATTTAGTCGTCAGTTCGGAGTTACTACTAAGCAAATATCGATCTGAATGTAAGACTATGGGGAAATGGGAATAGACCCAACACACACTCAACCCTATCAGCCAATCAGGTCTGCTAATAGTGTGCAATAGCACATGTGGTGATAATGGCGAGTGAAAATAGTTTCACATCTCCGCCATTTTGAGCTATCCCAGTAGCGGGAAGGAAGAAAAGGTATTCAGCAAGCCAGCTTTTGGATATTGTAACCTTGTAACGCCGGGTCCGTACTTATGTCAAATCTAGTCCAGTTTTACTAATGGACAGAAAAGATACCAATAATGTGTAAGCCACCTGTGCAATTAAATAAAATCCATAAAGTCGTAAAATTTTGCATCTTTCCTAATGGTACCAATATTTCTAATACAAAAATGTACATATTGTGTGTCCCTAACAGTTTGAATGTCAAAAATGTATATGCGACATAAATAAGTGTAGTCACTGTCAGGTAGGTATTTTTTGTTAGTTTTTAAGCGATTTTCAAAAATGATCAAGATAGATTTCGTAAAATATCTTGCTCAGAAAGGATTCTCTTATCAAATGAGAGCCCTATATTCAGTCAATGAAAGCAAATGATTATTTTCAATTTTTGTTCTCTACATTCGGTTTGGGGTAGCTTCTCTGTATATGGTGTAGCCGGTATCCATCGTGCAGCTAGTTCTCTGAGGTGTACATTCCAGTGACGGGGCAACAGCACAGCATTTCCTACTTATTAGCCCAGGATATCGTCATGCTAAAGCTGCAGGTAAACCAAGTCTGCAGTTCCGTTGCAATCATATTCTACCGTCACAAGGTCACTGAGCCCCAGTCCAGCTATTATTGGTTAGTCCAAGTACACGTGGCAATATGGTGTAGCTGCTCGATATGCGGTCTCCTAGCATTCCGTCGTTCGGCCATTTTTCTATTTCATTTTTCCCATGAAATTTAAATGTTCCTTCTATGGGGTAGCTCCATGACGGGGCAACAGATTAGCATTTTCTAGCCATTCGTACAGGATATCCTGATGCTTAGAGTTGCATGTAAGCCCATTCTGCTTTCCTAGTTGCACTCATAGACTGCAATCACCAGGTCATGAGCCATAGTCAAACCGGTCCTGCTTGGTCCGTGTTCACTGCCTCATTGATGGTCCGACTGAATGAACGGAATTTGAATTATAGTGATGTTTCACCACTAGGTGCATATATCATTGTTTAAATTCAAGTAAAGCTGGATCAATAATTACTCCTGGGGGGAATAAATGTGCCACATCCCCCACAAAGAGTACTATTTTATTTGGTCGTCAGGTCGAAGTCTCTATTATCGAACTATCGACCTGAATGTAAGACCATGGGTGAGTGGAAATATACCCAACACACACTCAAACCTATCAGTCAATCAGGTCCGCTAATGATGTGCAATAGCACACGTGGTGATAAAGGCGGGTGAAAATAGTTTCACATCTCCGCCATTTTGAGCTATCTTAATGGTGGTAAGGAAGAAAAGACACTCAGAAAGCCAGCCCATGGATGTTGTATACCCTGAATGGCCGGTTTTATACTAATTTCAAATCTAGTCCAGCTTTATTAGTGGACAGGACAAATACCAGTAATGTGTAAGCCACCTGTGCAATTAAATAAAATCCATAAAGTCGTAAAATCTTTCCTAACGTTATCAATATTTCTAGTACAAAGTGGAAATATTGTAAGTCCCTAAGAGTTTGAATATTAAAATATCTATGCGACATAAAAAGTGTAGTATCTGTCAGGTAAGAATAGTTAGTTACTTTTGTCAGATGTAATAGGGCTTACTCGAAAATGGTTATGTTACGAAATGAGAACCCTACATTCAGGCAATGTAAGCAAACGAAGTAGTCCATGGAAGTTGTGTTTTCCCTGAGTTTCTTCCAGTGACGGTCCATCAGCGATATGCCCATAACACTATCCACAGTATCCAAGTGTTCTATGGCTGGAGTATCTCATTTGTTCTACTGTCCTAAAATGGCACGTTTTTTGTCTGCTGTCCACTTGCCTCTGTACCCTCATTGAAGACAGGTCTTGCCTGCTCCGTGTACACCTCCTCAATGAACCTCTTTGATGGTCAGACTGGAGACATTTTACCTTTATAACTGATGATGAATTTTACGTAAAGTGCTTCGGCTAGTTGAGCCATGTACCACTGTTTAATTTTAGCATAATCTAAATATTTAATTACTCCTTGGGATAGGAAATGTGTCACTTTCTCCAGGCATTTATGTGTTCGTGGAACACTATTTAATTGGGCCGTCAGATCGGAGTCACTATTGAGCAACTATTGATTTGAATGGAGGGCTGATGTGAGTGGTAATTGACCCAGCACGCACTCACCCTTTGATCCCAGGCGACATTACTGTTGTATATGGCGTGTATTCCACGTGTTGATTGTGGAGGCAGAGTTGTCTGATAGTGGCAGAGGAGGAGAGGTGGCTCGTTCAGGGCTGCGCTTGGTGGGGTCAGTCGTGCTTACATACTCTAGGGTATCGGTTCTAAAGCTTTTCCGTATCAATTTGATATACTCTCTGCTGTTAAGAATCTACACATAATACAACCCCGTGTGACAGTTATGATCTAGTGTTTTGCGGTTATTGATCCGCCGTCCTTGATGGTCCTAGATTTGAGACTACCTTATAATTCTTATATTTTGGTTATTTAGTTTCTAATTTTGTTATTAGTTGCGGCATTATTCCGCTGTGTCTGATGGTCTTGGGATTTTGACCACCTTTTATACACTACTTTTGGGCAGTGATACTTAATCTTTAATTTTGATGTGCAGCCTTGTGCTGCTGGAGTTGATAGTGATGGGTATTGTGACTATCTTACACTGCTTAAGTTGGTGATATATTGTCTAAAATTGTATCTTATTTGCAGCCTGTGCTGCGGGGCCTGTTAGTCCTTTGTCCTTTAGACTACTTTAGATTGTCTTTTTTGGGATGATGTGGGTGGAATAAACGTTTTGAGATGGTCTGGTCTCAAACCATCTAAAGAAATTTAATTTCTGGAGTCCTAATTGGAATTTGTTAATTGATGTTTTTAAGTGCTGTCAACGAAGTTTTATTAAAGTTAGAGGAAGTTAGAGTTGTGAGCGTTTTAGGCCTAGGCCTATTCTATGGATGTGACTGACAGTTGGATTCTAGTGATTTTCGGGTACTAAAGCCATGTATCACTGTTTACTTCCGAGCACGGCTAGGTATTTAATTCATCCAAGGGTAAGGAATCGGAGCCGCTTCCCCCAGGCATTTGTGTACTCATGGAGTACTATTTAATTTGATCTTTAGGTCGGGGGTTCTAAAATGTTCTACCAACCTGAATATTGGACCCTTAGGTGAGTGGGAAAACGACCCAACACACACTCATCTCTGAACTCAGTCGATACGGCTGTGAAGTGTCGTGCACTGCACGTATGGCTAGAGTTGGCTGGTAGTGGCAAGGGAGGTCAGGTGGCGCGTTGTGGGATACACCTTTACTTTAGTTTGCTTCCATACACCAAAGTATCAGGTCTAAAATTTTCCTATCAGTTTTACAAATTGTCTGTGCTGTTTCTTATTTCGAGAGTGCATATCCTAGGGAGGAAGCATGCGTTTAATGGGATTTATGGCCTCTTATATGAATTATTGCAGCATTTTGCCCGCTGCCCTGGTGGTTTGGATTTTTGACTACTTATATTTCTTCAGTTTTGAGTGTTTCCTATTTTCTAGTATTAATTGGCTTTCGGAGGTACTAAACAAGACGGATGTGTTTATTTTGACATGGTTCAAGCGCGGACGCAATAGAAATCATCCCTACGACATTTTTTGTTGTGTCGAAAAATTAGTTTTTGGGTGAGTTATAGAAAGAAGTCAAAGAGCATGAATATGGATGAAATTTTGAAAACAAACGAAATAAGGAATATCCACGACTACGTTGATGCAGAAAATATACACAATATTGTCCACACACCATGGAATCTATGCCTGGTAATTTCACATCATTGAATGGTGTCGTCAGATCATTTCTTCTCATAAAATCAATGATGTCGTCTTGCAAAGGAGGCAATTCATACGAATCAAAATAATCCACGCTTCTCTCTTTAGGAAAGTAGACGGCTACCCAGTGGATATCTGGGAGATGAATGTTTTCCGTATTGATGACATAACCTTGATGTTCGTGAGGGTTTCAATGAGGTAGTTCATCTTTAGCAAATGCGCATGATTCCAAGTAGCAGTGTATGAACTTTGGTTCAAAAGGTAATAAAGTACCCAGGTATCCATTTGTTGTCTTGTTTTATTGTCTCACAGGTAATGCTAAATCATCATTTTAATCCAGACATTTGGCTTTTTAAGGTCTGACATGTAACTGTTTCATCGCTTCGTCTTGTTGGATTTTCTTTTGACCGTCGTTAAAACTCTCATTATAAGGATTGTTATCTGCTGTCAAAGTTGTGTCGTTCAACGTATCCTCGCCCGCTGTGTCTGGGTTCAACGTCAAGCAAATATCAGATCCTGACTTCCATTCCGTACGTCAAGAGATTTTCTCGGATCGTTCGGTAAGAGTAAGTATCCATGCTACTGCTGACCTTTTTGTTATTCAAGTACAAATCCACTTTTATGAACAAGGAATGCGTGTCTTGTAAATGGTTTCCTCCACAGTCACTTCCCAATGGGTTTTGTGATCCAATTGGATGGCCTGATAAAATTTGGCCGTCTAACAAACGAAAGTATTGTTGGGAAACACCACCATGGAACTGTCACTGGGTAACGTTAAGTAACATTGGTTCTTGTTATTTATAATTCCAGAGTTCTGCTGTCCTATGATCACTGGAAGTCAGAGGAGTGTCTAAAAGAGGATTGTTGTTGGGGTGTTGATTGTTGGAGCGGTGACTGGTGTTGGACGCAAGACTCACGTTGTTCATGTTCGAGCAGTATTTTAGGGAATTATTGGGAAGACATTAACCCAAACAACTCCAGAGTTCTGTTGTCAGAGTGGCCACTGGAAGCAAGAGGAGTGTCTAAAAGAGGATTGTTGTTGGGGTGTTGATTGTTGGAGCGGTGACTGCAGTTGGACGCAAGGCTCACTTTGTTGTTCCCATTCGAGGAGTATTTAATTTATGGAATCGGAAGAAGGTAACCAATGCAAGTTTTCAGTAAAATGATCCACAATTGTTTATCTTCTTGTTGCAAAACTAAATTGGCAATGGCTGCACAAATGACACAATACACTACAAAACATTGGCTGAAAACGACGATTTTAGGTTTTAGGTACACGTGTTCTCCACACCACACCCACAAGGTTTTCATTTGAAGATCTTGCAGAGAAGCATTGGGTGAAGCAGTGATCACTGTGACAGTTGTGGCGTTGTTAAAGAGCATGATGATCAATTATTTGTTTTATTGTCGATGACTTGCGAAGCGTTGGTTCAAAAATAATAACTGACAGGAGATCCTCTCCAACGTACTTTTACTTCTTTGACACGATGTTTTCCCTCTTTAAGGGTACTTAGTTCGAGAATGCTTTCGATATAGTACAATTCGTCTTCGTTTTCGGTTACGCGTTGTAAAACGTTTCTTTTAATACTTCGCCGTTCATGTTTTCCAATTAATCGACAACATGATGACGACCACGCACTCGTCCAGTAACACGAAACAATTCGGTGGTCCAGTTGAATATGTAACCTTTGTCGAAACTGCTCTTCGTATTGCCATTGCGCACCCAATCTCCTGTTGCCAACACTCCACCTTTTTTTGGGACAGCCACCGTCGGTGACGTACGAAATGGGCGCTGAAAAACAGTCACTTCGATGTCGGGTGTCAGATCATGGGATCACGTCCGATGATCCGATGGTAAGATTGGTTGTACGCTTGGACTAAGCTGGGTAAGACGTCGATGTACTTGAGAGTGTGTTGATGCGTAAAATTTTTCCACATTCGTTCTTTCAAGGTTCATTAAAAACGTTCTACGATGTTGACTGTGGGTTCGTTATTATCAGTGGTAAAACAATGAATGTCAAATTTGTCTAATTCATTTTAGAAAGCTTGGTTTAGAAATTCGATGCCTTTGTCGGTGACGACCACTTTGTTTCAACACAAGTTATAGGGCTCGTTCTAACTCGCTGCTTGATTTGGAAGTCAATGACACGACTAAGGCAAATTTAGAAAAGACGTCGATGACACAAAATAAATAGTTGTAGCCCTGATTGTAGGTGGCTAAATGAGAGACAGCGGCAAAATCGGCTTGCTATTGATGATCGATGCCTTCCACTGGAGTTCGACTTCTGGAAAAGTTTCATCAAATGTGTTGGTTTAACTTGTTTGTGGCTTTTTCTTGTAACCATTGTTATTTTTCAGGTAAACTCAGTCGAGTTTTATTAGCAAAATACAATTTCTGAACTGATCCGTAACCTGCAAGATGGGCTGAGTCGTAGTAAATGCTGACTAACACCTCCATTGTTTTTATGAAATTTCGATGATGCTACTATTTTTTTCGTGTGGTATTTTCTTGGCTTGAAACGCATTGCTTCTCCTGCGATTGATTGTTGTCGAGAAGGAGGAGGATGTCTGAACAAAGGTAATGTTTTCGTGTTTGTTTTCTGTCTTCACCTTCCTTTTCTTTTCTATGGAAGAGGGGTGACCACCATCTTTTTATTCCGTCTAATTCTGGATGTAGGTATTGTTATTAATTTGTATACTTTCCCAGGTGTTGTTGTTAACTTCCGTACTTTTCTGGTGGAGTTGAAAACTCTTCTTCTCCTATTTGTGTATTGGGTGATTGGGTTGTGGTTGTGAAGGATGTTTCATCAGCGCCTTAAAATCTTTCAAAGTCGGCAGATATGATTCGTCCAAAGCTTTCTGGTGAAAGAGTTCAAGTCGTTACAAAATATCGACCGTACTATTGCGATTTTTCTGTCTGGGACAAATCGTTGAGATTCATCAACGATTTCATCTCAGTTGTAATTGGGAAATCTAATTCAAATGAGGATTAGGGGGTGGGTTTGTTGTTTTTGCCAACGATAGCACGCCATCAATCGTTTTCAAGGCAATAAAGTCATTCTTCGTTATTTCATTTGCTTCCAGAGGGCACGTCTAAAATCTTTGTGCTCCAGAGATACTTTGTATCTTCTCATCATTATATCTTCTAAAGCAGGTAAAAGACTTTCTGCTTCCCAACACAAGTGCTGCTAATGGGTACAATTCCGCCGCGTTGCACCGGCATCATTGTCGTTTGGCATTTGGGTATTTTTTTCTGGACCATTTGGCGAAGAACAAGTCGATTTTTGGCAAACCATTTGTTAATGATGTCGAGACAAAGGTATCGTACCTTTTCAAGACATTCAAAGAACATTCGCTCACGGTATTGATGACATCTTTAGAGGCAGTTTGAATGAGTTGTTTTAGCATGGGTCGAGAGGCTTTGGACAAGACGGACAACACGTACCCATGTTTGGCTAAAAGAGGAGGTGAGGTAGTCCTTTCCTTTTCTTCCCTTTGGGGAGTGAATAAGGATGTTTTTTTGCGGGGTGGTTTCCTTGTTCGTCCAAAAATACACTGACGTCCATGACTTGGAACTCACACCCTTTTGTCTTATTTTGGTTCGATGGCTTCGTCAAAAAGGTGACGATGTGTTTTACAAAATTGCCAAAGAAACCTTCTTTTTGGTGGCTCCTCTTTTTTGTGGAGGACTACGTCTGTTCTGAGGCTGACGTCGATGCTTGATTTAATGTTTTCTCGGACGCAGAGACTGTCTTTTTTCATTTTCCTTTTAGGACAGAAGAACGACGATGATAGTGGTGTGCTCGTCTTTGTTGTGACATAAAGGTGTTCAGTATCACACACCCAAACAAATGCACTGACGTCCATGGCTTTAGACGTATATTTTATCTTATTTTTCAGTGAAGGTCTGCAAAATAAAATCCTTCCTTTTGGTTGTTCCTCTTTTTAAGTTTTCTTCAAGGTTTTGTGAAATCTTATGGACCGTATGATCTCTGCTGTAAAAGATGCCTTTATGTGTCTCGTCGCACTTGTAGTATTGTTGTGTCTTTTAAAAGTGGTAAATTTTGTACATTTCTAGCAGCTGGTACCCTAGGTTGAGAGTTTTAAACAAGTCCACGCTGACCCACGTTCCTGTCAAGGCTTGTTATTCATGGGTGTGTTGACAAGGTCGGTTTTAGTTTCACGTTTGCGCACAAGTACAACACAAAGGAAACATAAGTTACCTTGGCAATGGTGAGGTAAAACGTGATGGTTTAAGTCCGCTGGAGGTAAGATTTTGCACTTGATCAAGCCTTCGTATTGTCGAATGTTGTTCAGGTCAATGTGTTCCATCATCAATTGCGGGTTCCCTTCGGGAAAGTGACGATATTTGCACACATGAGGATATAGCGAGTACACGTCCAAATATTTAATTTCTTCTCCTTTCTCTTCATGTGTTTGGTACAGCAAACAAGTTGCATTCGTTTGTCCTTCGTCCAGACAAGGTTGAGATGCCAAATATCCTGAGCAAAATAATCTACAATGCTAGTGTTGCGCTCGATTGTCATAATCGTGGTCACATTTCTCGCAATAATAAATGTTTACCAGAAATTAAGCGATACTGGTAAAAGCAGCAAAGTGTTCATCGTGATGATAAATATGAATTTTGTTTCCTTCTTTAAAATCGTTGCTTCGAAACAACAGAGATCCGCTCACTTCTTGAGGGTGTACTTTCAAAGGGAAGCATGAAGCTAATACGTCTTGAAATTTTTGCATTTCTGGAATGCCGCAAGGGGTGTCTTTTGATAGCTTCCATGCTATAACAGGAGTTCTGCTTCTTTTCTTTGTTTGGCTCTGTCCACTCGTTGAATAGTTTTCCAGGCTCGTTTCCATTCTGCCGTGTTGTTCTTTTCGGCATACGTTCATCTCAACATAATGGCACGGGCTAAATACATTGAGGTTTACTAATTTGGATTAGACTCTTTTAGGTGCTGCGAATGTTGTCGACCATACACCGAGGTGAAACGTGTGTCACGAGCAGTGTCGCTCTTCCATTGGTGATGTGAAACTTGTCATTGGATTGTTGCATGTGTTGGATCTTGTCGATGACTTTGAAAGGTGTCAATTCTGATGGGCTGCTGAATTCAATCCGAACGGGAGACTTCAATCTATCGTGATGAATGGAATGTCTTAAACGATAGTCTTATTTGGCTTGACATTGATGTTTCTGTGTAGTTAACCAAGAATCCCACACTTCGGTAATGAACACCTCTGCATTCTCCAATGGTAATGTCTCTTGGATTTATTTTTTTTACAGTTGGGACCTACACTCATATACGTAGCTCATGGGGATAAGAAACAAGATATTTCAAGTTTTAATTGATTTTGGCAAAATGAATGTTATTTCTTTTCGAAAGAAGTGGGTGGCTCTGAAGAGGACCGTTCGGTGTTTGTTTTTCTTAATTAAAGACAAACTCAGGAACCGGACAAAATCAATTTTAACATTCTTAAAACTTTGTCACGGCCAAAACCTACTTCTGGACGGGTTCCTGTTGGCGACACGGTTGAAATCACATAGTTTGGTATCTCAGGAGTAGTAACGGGGATGGTTTTCTTGGCTCGAAAAGGTTGGTTAGATGAAAAGGTATTTGTGCCAGCGATGGATTAACGGGCACAATCAAAATACCCGGTGAGACTACGCAGAAAAGTTGTAAAGAACATATACTGGCTTGACCTGTCCTTTTAAGGCATACCCAGACCCGGTATAGCTACCGTCGACCGCGTCACATATTAAATATACAGAAATCGTCAACGTGAGATTGACAATACCCGGCGATACATGACGACGACCACCGGTTGGATCGTTATTATGACTGAGTGTATATGTAGGTCCCCGAAACTTCTCCTATACCTCAATAATGTTCAGAAGATAGTCGAGTTTTTGTTTCAAATCATCGATATCCGAACCGGGTAGTTTGATTGTAGATATGTGTTTCTCGGTAATATTCCCTGTTTAACATAAATTATTCATTCAAATTAATTGATGTTTCTAATACAGAATTTTGAATGTTTCGTTATCGATTTGTTTTTTAAAATTATCATTTGGATATTAATTTATAGAGCACTATCTGGGTTAACTTGCGATCGCCAAAGCCCAGGCTGAATTCTTGATTAACACTCTGTAGTGTCGCAAAATCAGCAGCTGGACGTGATATCGTTCCAGCTGCTGTTACTTCGGAACTAATTTACCATGTGATGTTTCATGTCGTCAAGATGGTCAGTAATGTCCTTCGCGAACATTATGTATCGACCAGCGGACCTGGAATAGGCATCAGAATATATTGCAGGACCGATAATTGTCGTAGCAATATCCACGCTATCCAGGCACTGTTTGATTTCTCTACCAACAATGATTTATATGGCACTGATAAACAAGGCCATAATACCATTGTTACCAAATTCACATGGTTCATTTGCTGCATATGCGGTAACATCAGTTTAACATGTTTGCCGTGAACTTAAATATATGCCTTGGTGAGCAGGAAATACCTTGATATATCTTGGTATTGTAATTTGATTCATCCTCGTTGGTTTGCTTCTAGTGCTTTATTAGAATAATACTGATAATCACTGATATAGCATACTTGTCAAATACTGGATCAGATATACGCTTGAACATTTTTATTATAATTCATTGTTGTCTAAAATGACGTTTTAAGACTAATCAATATCTCCAACGATGACGGAACAGAACATTACGCGCTATCAGTTTTGCAGTTATGTTTTATTGTCTATATCAGTTGCTATTTTTTTTGTTAAAGATGGCACTTCTGCTAATTCTTTAAACCGATCTTTTGCAGCTTGATTTATTATTTTACTGACACTTGCTGTCATCACTTCGCTGCCTTGAACTTTTACTGGATGTGGTTTTCGTCGTACTAATCGAGCGAGTATGCCTTTGACCACAAAAAATGATTTATCAGCAAGAGTACTAACACTTCCGATTGCCTATACACGAACAACATTGATAGCTTTCAAATCTGAATAATTTGTGGGGCTATCATTCGGAATAAACATTGAACAACATCACCGAATCAATCTCCGTAGACAATTTTATAAACTGGGAATTGTGACATTATCACCCTGACGCTTTCCGGTCTGCCTTGGGCATTATGTATGATCATGTATTGTTATCGCATATCTAATTGATCACTTACCGTAATACTAGTCGGTAATTTAAGTGCCCGATAGACGCCAATTTCCAAGACGCCATCACTAAATGAAAGCTGACAAATATCAGCTTCTTCATTGATGATTTCCTGGGAATGGTTGCTGGGTCGTCTTCAATCAATACAAATGTGTAGTCGATATACATCAGCGAGGATGCTACATGGGCAAAGTTTGTTTTGAATCACCTGCAAAGCAGGGATCATATTTCCACCGCATTTTCTACGACGTCAATTGCGAATGGCAATGCCACTTCCGGGTGCTACTTCAGATGGTTTATCATATGGATGTGGTTCAGTAGAGCGTACTTCGAATATCTCTGATACATCTTTGCCCTTTTTCTTCGTTGTTTCAAGCCCACTTTTCATTATTTCTTGTTCGAATTGTTTAAATCGACACATACATTCTCTTTGCTGTATTACCCTTCGCAGTTCTTCTTTTGCGGCATTATTATCTACTTTCTGTTAATAAGTTTAAACTCTCTGTCGCCAGTTTTACTTTGGTAAATATTGACACCAACGCGATATGCATATTTGACTTAATCGGCGGCGTTTAAAGTTTAAATATATTCAGGTTTTACGTACTGTTCTCTCCTGCAATATCTAAATGCAGCAATGTCAAATACTTGGACTTAATCCCAGGTAACTCCAATTCCTGCCTCAGTAAATTTAAATGTAATGTTGTGTTGGATGGATGAAAATGACCAGCATTATCAGCAGCTAATGTCTGGAGAGATTTTTGTGTTGCCTCATTTTGTTGGATGGTTCTACAAAGGTTTATATACCTGTTCTGTAAATTCCACATGAGCTTATTGACAGAATCACGGGGGGTGGGGGTCCGAGTAGCCGAGTGGTCTAAAGCACTCTACGTTACGGATCAATGCCATCTCACCTCTGTTTGCGATGGTTCGAGTCTCGGATTCGGCCAATGTGGGTATGTGAGAAAGCTTGCCAGTACCTTCTCGTCGGTCGGTGGTTCTTTCAGGGATTTTCCCGGGTTCTTCCCCCACCATTAATAATGGCTGCCATGTATAGCTTATCTTGCGATGACAAATGGCAAAACGCTACTGAAACAACAGAATCACGGACTGGAATATACTTCTTAATGGCATTAACTCGTTGTCGTGCTAATTTAACTGTATGCCATTTCAAAGTATTGATTCAATCATTTTATTATTATTATTATTACAACAACATTTTCATTTAAGATCAGTAGGTCAGAGGATATGCGAGGTTTTACTGTATTACAGTGACGTAACATCTTTTTCCAAATATAATAAATTATAATGATCTTAATGCCCATATAAATGCAATAAATTTATATTTGCGCGTAATAACTGACTCAGATGCCAAGGTAAGTCGCTGACATTAGCAGGTAATTTTGATTATTTTATATACCTGCTCACGTTAAATAAAAAAACTTGGGAAAAAAGTGATACGAGTTGGTGTATGTTTAATGTCTGCCTGTCTGTTCAGTAAGCGTATTCTCGTATAAATTAGTTCATCGCATATTCTTAAGCCAGACAGCGGCCGAAGTTGTAAGAAAACGATTTCATGTGTTCGATTCCCAAACAATTGTGGTAGACATATTGTCAATGATTGCGACAGATGCTATTTTAGGCAGGGGTGGGGGTGGTGGGAACGGAACAAAAAATGACGAGAATAACTTAAATATTTAATGTTAACTAGTAAAGAGTTATCCAGGTGTATCTGTTAACATGGCCCCTGCATGATACCTCAAGAACATTCATTTTACAGCGCACGGGAATCACTTGGGTAAGGGGCGAGCTCTTGATCATGTATGAACAAACGCAAATTCAGCCTGGACAGCCCTCTGAATCTTTAATATTGCATCATGAATTGCAAAGACAGCAGAGACAAGTGACAATTAAGACAGGGCTAAACAGTATTAGCAACATCTGGGCGAACTCAGCTTTGGTGAAATCGAGTTTCCTATGCATTCGACCAAAGAAACACTGAATAAATCTGAAACATTGAACGCATATATCGGTATTAAAGTGTTCACCTATGACCAAGATTCCATCCATATATCCGCTTCCACTCTCTCCCAACAGACATTGGTCGAACCCAAATCAGTTTGTTGTTGAAATGAAAGACTCAGAAACGGCTCTGCATTACTTATGGATACATGATTTTGGTCCATTTTTAGTTTAATTGTCAACGTAAGCTCGGGAAAATATATTATCATTGTAGAGGCTGCCTGGATGTGTTCAGAACTAAAGAATTGATCTTCACACATGCCTTTTACTGTGGCGGTGTCAGTGACAAAACAAAGTGGACAATTATCCCCAAGTCAAATTAACTGCATTGCAGCGAAAGATCAAGTCTTTTGCTCTGGTAAAATGTTATGGCAAAACAGACCCGACAATCCTCAGGATACTCCATACACAGTGGATGTATTTCTCCAATCGATCGAAGTTACAGCGAAATGGATTAAATATCAGCTGGATCAGCCAGCAATCCTGGTTATGACGGCTGATAGCATTCGTGCATTTCCTGCAGGCGCTCACTGCTGAATTTGTGAAAAGCTTTCACTGATAGAGACAAAAACTCGTCTGGCGGTAAAAGCAAAATTCCTGTTTTCAAAGTTCGTGTATACTGCCATATCACTGACGCATATAGAGGTACTGAAAATAACGCATGAAATCTGCAGCGGAGAATTTATCTGAACAAAACGAAAATCTTGTGTTTCATTACCTGTCTGGTTACGATTGTTATTTGATCATGCTTGCAGTAGCCATGGCATCCGACTCGCCGATAAGCGTGATCCACAAAATCATGACAAATAAATTAAGTTATGGCTGAGAAAATTCCAGATTTTCAATTCAATCCAATCCAGTTTATGAAATCATTCCTGGAGAAATTAGTAAGTAATCTTCAAATCAAGCGTCAATACGTTCCCCCTAAAATTAGACCTGTTCATAAAGAAAGAGTTGTATCCCCATGAGTACACGAACGATTTGGACCTCTTGCCAAACTTCTTCGGCCATTGATCGAAGTGTTTTATCTCGTCGTTGTCGCGTGAGGTTATAACTGTCGTCAATTATGGACATGGACATAACATTTAGAATGCGTTACAATGCAAATTATTTGCGACTGCCACGATCTGTAACCGCACGTCGTTTTTAGGGCACTTAGTGACATCGCCATACACGTGTACAAGTTCGATCCATTTTCGTCATTGAATATGGGCTGTAATGCCTTGACCAGCATCTGTTTATCTAGCTATAGGTCAGTTTCAGAATTTATAAGTCTAACCACAGACACGCTCGTGATAATCGCTCGATTGTCCAGATATATCCCCACTGACCATCATAGTTAAGTCCTGTGTTTCGGTGCCAATAATTACGCCATGACACAATCGCTGGCATTAGGTGGATTTTCATAGGATAAATCCTGCGCACACTGATGTCCATAGGTATGTACACAGTCACAACGTATTCGGTGACCACTGGTACTTTTTTGATGTTGACCTGGACTATAGAGAATACTTACACGAGAACCACAACCATTAACACCTTGTCCAGAAGATCTGACTAGGGTCGTTGTTGTCCTCGTAATCCTCGATCGTGAATGAATCCGACCTCGATTCGTATTCGCGCACGATGTTTCGGTTACGAAGGAACCAGAGATCCGAGAATTATTTTGCCTGGATCCACCGATAATAATCTTGCCTATGTGAATGGACCGTGTCCATGAATGTAGTCGAGTCCCTCCGCGACACAGGCACAATCTTTGGACGTGAGCGGCACCACTTCATTGTATATGTTAGCAATATCGACAATGGTGAGCTCTTATTTGTACGTGCGCAACTTGCCTTGTAGTTTGGAAGAAATAATTAATCAGTTTGATGAATTTCATTCAGTGTTTAGATTTTACGGCTGATACATTTTCTTCAGGTCTTGTCTGGCCAGCATGTTCGAACAATAAAATGAGTGACCATGTCTTCAGCTGTTGCACAGAGGCTTTACCTCTCCAGTACCCATGCGGACTGTGGTATATTTATTAAGAGATCAACCGAAGGCAATCTTGGCTTTTATGCCACCTTTGACGATCCATTGGGCGATTCGTCATCACAATGTTAGATTGATCGCATTCAGGTTGGCATCATGACGTCCATGGATATTTTTGGAACCCTGGTACTCTAGGCCATGCTGGTAAACATTACATGCACACGATTCATTGTTGCCTCACAGGGATTGGGTTGGTTATTGTGGGAATCGAGTCGTATATCTACGCGTGTAGCAGACCCGCACTAGTTGCAGCCAAGAAGCTATTTTTACACAGTGTATTGGGTCATACTGTTAATGCATCAGCGATATCATTTTCAAACTGGATTCATGGAGTCCACGAATTTGCCGTCCGCCATCCAAAATTAACTTCTTTGCAACACATCGAGTACCAGTCACCAAAACACCTGCTTGCCTATATGTTTACGCTAGACATCTCAAGGAATATAGACGCGATCGTATTGTAAGCAGCGACCATTTTGCAATGGCAATTTGAAAAAGAAAATTAGCTTACAACATCATCGAACTCTTCTCTTTCTCACGACCTATTAAACAAATGGTGGGGCAAGTATCATATGGGATTGAGCACGGAATTAACTCTCACTGCAATATAAACAATTATATGTACACAAAAAAATGTCCGGCTGCGATAAAAATGATTCGCATGAAAGAAGACGCCATGAAGCCATTCATGAAAGGCATGATTAAATTCACAAAGTAATTGATGGCCACAAAAATGTCATAATAATGTCACAAGCGAGAGACTGCACTAGAAGCCCTAACCGCGGTGTTTGGGAAATCATTTGCGCCTCCGATTAAGCCTAGAATATATTTTGCTTAACGTGCCGAGGATATTTAAAAGTGCAACAGAGCAGCCGTGAAACAAGTGGAAGAAATAACGAGAATCTAATAATCTCCGGATCCCGTTCGTTAAATAGCCTAACGCACTAAGGATATCAAGAAAGCCACAAAAGCAATTGCAATTGCGTGTTTGCCATTAACTAGTCAGGAAATAAAATAAGGCGTTGAAGAACTTGGTGAGGCCCAGGTTTTACTCGCTAGAGGTAGTCAGGCATTTATCAAGAACGTGGTAAAGGCAATTGCCACAATATCAGACGTGCCACTCGACTGCAAGTCAGACTTGTCAACAACGTCTAAATTTTGAGCAAAGCAGCTCGCCAGACGATTTTTTAAATCGTCTGCATTTCACAAAAAATAGGTAAAGGACGTACATATTATGAACATATGCGGTGATTGTTGCATGGTCATACATAAGGATTTATTTCAGATGATAAACGATTTTCGCGTTTGGAATATCATGTCTCGCCTATGTCCAAATTGATTAAATGACGCAAATTAATTTAACGTCTGATACTGTATGCGGTAGTTACGAAAGGAGGTCAGATACAATAATTATACACATATACATTTTGTTGAGGTTTCCACCCGCCTTGGAACGAGGTGACTTAATTGCAGTTACATCCGTGTATCTGCTAAGCCATAATGATCGGCTGACCCATATTCGTTTTTCCCAAGTGGATTAAGTCGCGCACATTACACATTGGTCAGTCATATGGTAACAACAACAACGATGTCGATAGTGCGTGGATGTGTGAAGACTACTCATGTAGTTAACGCGCGAAAACCAATATACATGACCTTTTTCATATTTGGTGACATTGATCGGAGATTATTTCGCATGTACCAAAAGCTCTTAGAGCTCTGACCTCATGCTCTGCACCCATTGACACACATGTCGCCATGTGTACCGAGGATAGTGTCAACAGTTACTCAGTGGATAGTTTACAACGGCTTGGTTTGGAGACGGCTTAGTCGCTTCGATATTTGTAGCAATACCCTTACGCAGCCAGAGACGCCAATCAGTAAGTTAACCTCTTAAATTTCAGCAACTTGTTCGGGTATATTTTGTGTAACCACAATCTGCTGCGATAGATCCCAGACCCGGTGCCTTCGCCCTATGGTGACTGGTACCAACTCACTGGATTTGTAAATGCTCGTGTTATCGCCTTCATTGAATTGCGTTTTTATTGTCGTGTATGCAGTCGGGAAGCACGTTAACACTGTTGTTTCTCCCACATTATTAGCTTTAGAAGAAATTAACAGCAAAATACAAAAATTATTTCAAAATATACCCAGAAGGATACAAAAATAATAAATCCTTGCAAAACAGCTGCATCAATGGTAATACCTGAGCCGAATAAACAAATGGGGTGGCGTCTACCTGACTACTGCTCCATATACATATCTTAGAAGCAGTAAAATGGATTGAAAAAAAACCCAACAAGACAGTTAAAATAAGTGACTCGCTTAGTGTCAAAAGCTCAATCCAGAGTGACACCACTAAATCAAGATAGAATTTCCTAAACCAAACCAACGCAATAATGAAACAAATAACTATAAACAAATTAAACATATAATACATGTGGATTCCATGCCACATCAATATTCAAGGAAATGACTTAGCAGAACAGATAACTAAGGAAAAACTCAGTGAACCAAATTACATGCCACTCTAATATGGTCAATATGAGCTATACAGCCTAATCAACACCTGAATTAACAGTAAATGGCAAACCGATTGGAATCAAAATCACAAAGGGAGAAAATTATACAATACCATCAAGGAATTAAAAAGAAATAGAAAACTACCTTGGTGCACAGGCTATGAACAAACAATAATCAATAAAATTCTCTTAGGTAAAACTAAACTCGCAAATAGTTTTGGAAAATACATAAGACCCTTCCCACATAACATACATTGCTACAATTGTAACAACATCCAAGAAGATTTGCACATCTTCATTGATTGTAGAATAGCCAAGAAGGAAAGGGACAAATTCAGATCCGAACAACAAATCATTGCCGCCCCATTTACATACCCATAAATAATTAAATTAACAAAAAGCAACCCCCAAACAACATTCAAAAATGTCATTGAATTTTTAAAAACAACAGGGCTACTAGAGAAGATTTAGAAGAAAGGACAATAAAGAACATAATAGGGTAAAACAACAACTACTAAGGAGAAAACCTAGTACTACCTTCTCAAACTTTCCGCTCAATACAGCTTCATTGACAGCAAATCGGTATTTTCCTGTCCACGAATAATAACTGGATCAGATTGATTTTATCACGGCATCAAGACGTTGCGGGATGAACGACATCTTGGTATGTCTTTTTTGATGCCTCAACTCGGATAGCTCCAAAAGGCAGAGATGTGAATCTAATTTCCACTACCTTCACTTGTCCCATCGCACACCATTAACACGCCTAATTGGCTGTTAGGGTTGAGTGTGTGTTGAGTCTATTACCACACCCCAGGGTCCTCCATTCAGTTTGATGGTTACTTAATAGCAACCCAGACCTGAGGACCAAATTGAATAGTACTCCTTGAGTACATAAATGCCTGGGGGAAGCGGCACCATTCCTTTCGCTAGGAGTAATTAAATATCCAGCTTTGCTGGAAACTTACATACAGTGATGCGTTGCCCCAAGTGGGCGATACCGCACTATAATTCAACTTCATCATCCCACATACCACAGACCAAAACACACTGTTACGAGTAAATGTTCTTAAAATAAGTAACAGAACAGAGTAAAAATCAACAAGCCAACCAAACATTTATTTCCCTAGAATACAAAGTGAAAATGAGAAAATAAGAACTTACGGTATTGGGAATTAAATCCAAAAGTAATCAAAGAATTACAGACAAAATGCCTAATGATATCTAGTCCTGTATAAAATTCAGTCAAGTCCAAAATTCACGATGAGACCCAAAACTGACGGCGATGAAGTGTCTGATGTATCAACAGTATTTTATTGAATCAGAGTAACATAATTCCAGGTTTGAATATATTAAAAAATTCCAGTGAATGTCTATATCCAAGAGTTTTATCATAACATTTTCGAGAATGTAATCACTTAAATTTAATAATTTGAATAATATAAAATTAAATTTAGACTGGTCACAACATAATATAACTTCAAAGTGCTAGATATTAAATCCCCACAATAACAAGATTATATAGTTCTCTAGTTGACCTCAGGTCGCAATTAGCATTGTCTATAACGAAAAACAACATTAACCAATGGAAAAAACACTGCTACAATGATCTAACGAGTATTGTTTAGTTACAACACAATAACCCGCAACATTCATTTAGGAAAGTCCATAACACAGACCCAAGTAAACATATTTCCTCGTTGTTTAACTGTATACAAATTATGATATTAAATTTATACGCATAAAGAATAATGAACTTACGTATTAGCTGTTGACATAAATAAATAAGAAAATGAATGAAAAGCAGAAATGAACTAAGTCCAGCATACAATGTGACATTACAAAGGCATCTAATGAATAGATTTTTTAAAGCTTGCCTAGAACAAATTATATTAAATATACATACACCACTCACTGGTACTGTGGGTCAGTTTATTCAGCCAATTAGTACCAGGCACGGCCATACTACACCAACATATATTTTCCTAGCATTCAAACTTGCAGCTCAAGATAATGATCAGGCGCAAATAAAATGATATTTGACAACTTCGATGTCACTGGGGTTTCTTTGAGTTTTATCGGTAATCAAGAACTTTCGGAAGAATTTCGCCTTGACTATTGAAGTTGTGTTTCATAATCAAATAGTTGTTTTGGCGGCCGATCATAGTTGTCTAATTTGATTTTGACTTAGTCAAAGATGCTTTGTCTGAATAATTCTAGATGGTCTATTCAAAGTAATAAGTTGGGAACAACGTTGTGAAATCCTTTTCAGGTATGTTTTGTCCCATGAACAAGATACACACGTGCGACATGATTATTATCAAGATTTAGTTGGATTTCTTCGGATGGATGTTGATGGCCATTTAGTCCCAGTGATACATTTGACACACTAAGTTTACAAAATGCCATGGAGGTCTTTTCTGTTTGTTCAATCGTTCAATATTCTGAAACGACTCGAGCCCATCTTATGGTGCAGAAACACCATGTTTTTGTGGGATCTGCAACGTAATTAATCCATTGACAGCTCGTGTATATGTATATGGTGATAATAAGTAGTTGCAAACATGGAGGCGTTATAGAAAGATTTCTAGGGGCGTACTAGCTAAATCTACCACTATTTATAATTCTGATTCACACTCTGACGAAACCTTATACTTAAACTTGTCAGCGACGTCACCAGCATCTTCACGTATATCCATTGCCTCAGCTTGGCGCGTCCTGCTGACACGTTGGCTTCTCTGATTTGTTCCGGAATGACTTGGGTGGTTCTTGGGATTGCGTCAATGTCACAATGAAGACACTCTAGCGTCTCTGATGTTGCTTTTTCGAATCCCTCAGATAGATCATCCCTCATTGACTTTTAAATATCGATGTAGCATTGCCAGACGTTCATGCACTAGAAGTTGTGTACACGTTATTATAATTCATCTTGTCATAGTTAAGTCGCACGTATATTTGATCAACGCTGAGTTTGTGCCGCACTGTCATTGACATCAAAATGGTAACAAACCCGTTTGCGGTTGAATGTGTATTTGAAACAAATGTTTGAAACTGGTCCTTAAATCCATGTCTCCGGAAATTCATGTTGCAGGAAGAGTTTTGAGCATGTATTAATCTACCTAGTTAAAATCAAATATCATATTGGATCTTGAACGATTGAAGGAGTTTGTGTGTATCGTTGTGTGCGATCGATAACGTTGGCGTTTTTCCCTTGGAAATATCACAGCTGGATTAAATTGTTTCTCAAGCATCACGTCTTCGTACACGACCAGGCTGTTGAAGCCACAACTATGCTGTCGAAGGTAGGTGCGTCTCATATGGTGTTGATTATTTCAACGATATCGTCACTTTTGATGTTCTTGGCGGCCTCGTTGTAGTCAAAAAGGACGTTATAAAACACTGGTTATCTGCAGCTGCTTCAACCAGGTATAACATATCCCATCCAAGCATTCTCATAACGAGGTTTACCAAAAATGAATTTTACGATAATCGGACAGCCCTATATTTATTGCACGCACACTACTGCGTAGGGTCTGGTTTTTTATCGGCTGTTTTCATTTCTTTCATTTCTTGTTTTCATGTCGCTGAAAATTCTACTAAGTGAAACTCGTTGACAGTAAGTAATCATTCGTTGCTCTTTGTCAATAAATTCTCCCCAGCCGTCGACGAATTGACTGCAACCATAATGGGGGTGAGGCTGGCATATTGCATAGTCATTGTAAAAACATCTCTATCGCCACGATGAGCGAAATATCCAGGGGAGAAACATTTACTTGAGTATAATTACCGTGGTCTTGGGTCTCCAATGGATATTCAACCATATCCACTCAGCGGTGATATTCCACTCAAAGAGATAGATCGAGCTCGTTACTGACATGATCTTCCATACCTTGAAAGTGCTTTAACTCAGCAACCAATAGCTGATTGTGCGTTAATTGGCTTTAAAAAGAACATACGTTCACCAACTGGTCACAGCATAATATAACTTGAAGGTGCTAGACGTTAAAAGATGAATGACCAAATCCTCACAATTACAAAATTATAAAGTTACCTCCGGTCACAATTATATTTTTATTAAACAATTTTTACTTAATCGTAAATAACCTTCTAGAATGATCATAATTGAAGCAGAATAACCTGTAAAATTCACTTTTAGGAAACTCAAAATCGCTGACCCAAATCAACATATTTACCCATTTTTGTTTTCGTGAAACAGATCCTGGTATTAAATTCATACACATAGAGAATAATGAATCTTTTATTCGTTGTATACATAAAATGAAATAAAAATAATATAAATAAATATATTACGGGATGGTGTGGTGGCTGGTTGATTGCTGGTTGTATATGTGTGTATCTATAATAATAAAGATATACTATAACCCACCCCGTTTGGTACTCGAGATCTAGGAGATGACCGCCCTCGATATAATTATCCTGGTTCAGGTAAATATAAGTGGTGAAACTTATAGATGGAAATAGATATAGAGATCTGAGCAGACATATTGAAGAAACAATTACGAGCCCCAGTAAAGATAAGCAAACAATTTAATCAATTGCAGAAACAATTGTGAAAATTCCTTACATTAGGAATATAATCTGCTTTGGGAAATAAAACGTTTCACCGAATTACAAGAAAACTCAAAATAGATTTAAATAAACTAGCCGATCTGTTACTGATAAGTTCATCATAGGATCGAGTGAAACAATCGAAATCAACGCCTTGCACGATTTCATAACTGCTAGGCCTCAGTTTTCCTCTTCCTCTGTTGATGATCAGAACTTGGATCTCAGAGATGATACATTTTACCATCCAGGATATAATCTGAACAAATTAGAATTTTAGCACGAGGAAGAATTTTAACACAAGATTATACGTCGCACTGCACTTCCCTCTCTTTCTTTTATCAGCATACATCTCACATCTCAACATGCGTCTCAAGGTAACGTCACATCAAATATATCCAAAAAGATATTTTCTCCCTTTTAAAAAAATTAAAAAAAAAACAACCGATGTTTCTCATTATATATGATACAGGTGAGAAATTTCATTTCCGGCTCTGAATCAAATATTTATATCAGTAGAAAACAGATGATACGGCTATTAATCGACTCCCCATGTGCTCAAATGTTATTCAAATGGCTAATGCGTCACGCATAAACATCACTCAATAATACAATCCATACGAGATTTAGCGGTTTTGAGCCCGCCACAGGTATTCAGTTACGTCATTTCACACTCGCTCTAAATCATACTTGAAATCTAAATTCGGTCAATTCATACGGATTCTCGTGCTCATATTAACTAATGTAATGCATTATATTCCTAGAACCTAGTGTTTATGCAAACACGACAACAAATTAAACAATTCATTAAGCGTATCTAAGAATTAATGTAAGACTTCCTATGCATAACTCAATTTAATGTTTCTGCAAACACGACAACAAAATAAACAATTCGTCAAACTTATCAAAGAATTAATGTAGGATTTTCCATGCATAATGCAACATCGCTATAATTCAAATGCACATTATTATACAAATGTATTAGATAAAATCATGCAAGGACCTATAGACTCAGCAAACAATTATATAAAGGACATCAACACATTACAGGGATTTGTGACACCATACCTTTGTGTATTTGTCAATCCGAACAGTTTTGGTGGATTGCCTGGACCATAATATTTTACGAGGGAATTTCTTACAAATCCCACGGAGTCCTCTGATATTATCTCTGTGCTCTTTCAGGAAAAGTTTAGACTGATTACAATTTAAGGGCGATATTAAAAACTATTAACGTGACCAATCAGAATAAAATGTCTTTGCCGTCCTTTCTTTCAAAGTCGCTAAAGTCGGGTCAGCTTGACCTGGTAGTTTTGAGTAACAGATATTCTGCGATTTCTTAATTTTGACAACTCTTCCATGAAAATGTTTACAAACGTTTATCATGTCCCTAACAGTCCGTTCTGGTCACTGTATAAACAAAAGTCTAATTAGAAACAACATTCGTACTCTAAAGAACCTTACCGTACACGGCAGTATGGCAATATGTTAGGCGCTTGTCTCCATAAATCTAATTAATGGTTCTCTTATCTCAACTAATGTGTTATTGATAGATCGCCAGAAATTTGCCCCTTCACAAAATCAGGCAAAGCAGACATAAACTCAATTTTGGTAAAGGCCAAGTCTATCTTACAACGTTACATTACAATAACATCCTCAGACATAATAATGACCCAGACACGGCAGGTAGGCGTATTGCTCCTGGTGATGTTAACATGTCATCGGTGATTGCAGTAAATCTAGTATGCGATATTATTGATGGAAGTTGCCAAATAAATCTCGAAAGATCTGGTTTCACCCTGATTTTTAATAATACAGAAACTCGTTAATTCAGAGTATATGCGATGTAAACGATTTCCCATCTTAAAATTTCCCATCGAAAGATTTTCCATCTTAAGATTTTGACTTCCGTGTTGCCCGGGTGGAAAAAAAAATATAACACTGATCTTGTTTCACTATAAATACCTAGAAGACGTTTCACTTCCAGAAAGCGTATTTTTAAGACGAAAGAAACACACTATTTTTCGTCTTGAATAAGCTTTTGTAACTGTCTAACTCTGGAATGTATGGCCTTTTTAAGTTCATATTGTTGTGATAAAGTGTTTCTTATTTTCTCTACTGCAGTCAATACGGGTACGAATTTATCTATTTCGTTATTTACAGCCAATGATGCGTTAATTGCCTGTTGTATTTCCTTGATAAAAGAATATTGTGAAGGTATCATTTCTCAATTTAAACGGGCAATGTCTTCTAAATATTGAATGTCAGAAAGGATTTTATCACAATCTACTTTATTTAATCATTGTATCACTTGATTTTTCAAATCTGTAGTAGCAGAAGTTATGTCGTTGATATTTTCATAATTCATTGTATAATAAAATATATCTTTAAAATATAAATATACCCAAAAATGGGAGTCAATTTTGACCCGTTTTCTTTTTTAAGCGTATATTTACAGCACTGTATATACAATATTTACAATCTCTATTAGTTCTAAGGTGTCATCGGCATCGTATCACGGTAGAGATATACATATAATCTTGATTAAGGTATATATAAACGACCCATGTGAACTCCTAAAATTCCTTCACATTTTGGAAGTCCAAAGTTCGATCTTTTTGCACTGATGTATTTTTTTGTTCATTTGTGATAAAAGACGAGTATTCAAGTGAGTAAGATAGTCTTGAATATGTCATTTTCCTTTACAAAGAAAGTTTGATCCAAATATTTAAAATATGTGCAACCAAAATTATGACCATAATGGTTTTTTTTTAATAGTAGATGACTAAATTACAGTTCTGACCTGCCGTGTGTCTGTATCGACGGAGTATTTGTTGAATAATAAGACGATATACATGGTGTTCTTTTTTCAGAGTATTTATTTTTATGTTTTGTTTTAAATGAATGCTCCTTCTACAAGTGAAGATCTGAGAAAAATCAGCTCTTCTATTTCACCGTTCATCATTAGTTCCAGCATAATCTACAGTAGCTTTTCGCGCTTCTTTGCTTGTTATAAGGGTCTTCTGCCACTTGATACACTGGCAGCATATCACGTGCTGATACATGGCGCTAAGCCCACAACAAAAACAACATTCTGAGGCCTTTTGATTTGGATGTATATAAAATCAGTGACCATATATTAGCAAGATCTGAACATTGCTTAAATAAAATTTAAGCAAAACAACATAATTAATAAAATGCATTTGACGCATTGTTTCGTCTAAAGCATACGATTTAACATTTTATAAGCTTGTGATAAACATGCTAAATAGCCATTTAACTACACATGTTCATCCGTACTCTAAAATAATCTATTCCAAACCAAACATTTCGTCCAATTGCAATGAGACTGAATAAGTAAATAACTTTATAAAAAAGCATCATGTGATTTTTAAAAAAATTTTTAAAGAAAAATCTTTTCAAAACTAAGACACAAGAATATTTAAACAGTTTATAAACATTTAACAGTGATCATATATTTCATTTTTTGTTCATGGGTTTAAATTTGTTTAATAATAGACATTACTTCTAACTCAGTAATATGATAATGGTGCTTTATTTATAAACATTTCATATTTATCAAGACATTTCTGTTAAAATGTGAACTTCTGGAGTCATGATTTATTGATAATGAGTTATCATGTGGAAGGTTCAGCACGTTGCAAAATTTTGTACATTAACAAAACACTCTTTTAGCGAGGAATACTTTGTCCTAATTTTGTTTCACAACATAGATATGCCCATAACAAACAACAAAGGAAGCAAACAAGTATGTTAATTATGACTGTAGAACTTCCAGTTAATTATGTTTAGGTCTTTGCTCCCAGTATTATTTTCAATTATTATAGAAAAACCATCTTGGCTCGTTTTTCTTAGAAATTGAAGTAGTGATAGAAAGAAGCCAAACTCTGAGCCCCCAGTCAGCGATGCCGATAGATAAATTACTGAACACACAAAGGTGAAATTGACAAAATAGCAATTTAATAACATTCAATGATAGATAGTCATTTCTTAAAGAAAAATCAGTATTTAAAACCCTATCACTCGTCTTTCACTCGACCAAGTGACGACCTTTTTCATCATATGACAGTGTGATAGATTTTCCTCCTGTCTTGTGTTTCAACTCATCTAATATTATGCTTGCTCCAGTTCCTCGTTAGTCTATCAAGTTCTCTACTTTTCTCGTCTCCCAGAGACTCGGGACCAACTGCACTAGGGTATTTAAATCTGTCTCCTACATCTCATCTGGTCCCATAAAGCTTCCTGTCAGAAACTCCTTTGTAATTTCCAGATAAACCAAGATTCCCGCCAACTTCGAATGACATCGGAGTAGCTAATAACTTCTCTCTAGATGGTTTAGCGACTACAGACGATTAGTTTCCAAGATACTCGATTTAAGCTTCCGATTCCAATGGTGGAAGGAAAGATGGCCGCTATCGCTTAACTGCTTGACGAAGGCTCTTCCGTTTTTATGCCATTTTTCATGATATATGAGCTTGTTGTTTATCTTCCTTACATTATTGTGTTTTATCATGCATTGGCTGTTCAGTTTGTATGTATTTATTCATCTCCTTGTTTTGGAAACGATAATAATTAGAATTTTTCTCAGCTGTCTTGTTCCATTGTTGACGTCCTTTGTTTTTGAATAAACCGCCATCACATGATCTCCAGTCAACCAGCTTACGCTATGATGGGTCCTTATTAAATGGAATAAATGACCACACATTGGCACTTCATACTACATTGTGCTGAAGACTAAACAAACTGGAACTACATTCATCATTACTTAAATGTAAACGGAAGCGAAAAAAGAAACGTTTATTTTCATAACCGAACGGCGTAGAACAGAAAGATGAATTCCACTTATTTCCCTCTTGCCGGGAACAGATAAACAATTTAAAAATTCGGATTTTAATCTTGATAACTTGGTGAAAATTCATCTTAAATCGTCAACTGCCCCAGGGAAACCACTACTTATTGCATTATTCAACGCCCAATCAGTAGGATCACCGGAAAAGCGCACAGAAATAGTTAATTTTATCAATTGCCAGAATATCGGCGTATTCATCCTGACAGAAACATGACTACAAACATCCGGCGATTAACCCAAGTGTGCGGATTTAACAACCACCGACTACAACATAAAGTCGTTCCTGCCGCAACTTTCGCGGAGGTGGAATTGCTGTTATCACAAGAATTTCATGATAAAAAGCCTTAAGTACAATATCACCTTCCATTTCTGACACACATCGTTTAAACTAGTCAAAACAACACTCGCATTGAAAATAATGTCAGTTCCATTTATTCTGTCTCTACCGCCCTCCTCCTTGTAGAGAAAACATGCATGACTGAATCTCTTTTTTGGAGCAGTTTCCGAATATTCGCGAGTATGGAAATTCGATAGGTGGCAACCTAATTATTCTTGGAGATATCAACCTTCACTTTAACTGTCCTGGAAAAAAAAACACGTCAAAACTCATAGATTCCATTCATGTTTTAAACAGTCAGTTAATCAACCCACCACTAAACTTGGTCACATTTGAGACTGGTTTCTTCATAGATCTGATGATTATATTCTGCAATCGACCCTTGTATCCCACGAACTTGCATCAGATCACCCCTGCATGATATGCCATATCGACGTATCAGTCCCTAACCCTAGATCTTTTTGTTACTAAGAGAAACCTCCGTATGATAAATGGAACCAAATTAATGTATGATATCCAAGAAAACCTAACAACTTACCTTCATCCAACAGCAGGACAACTCGATAACTGCCTGCATTCATTGCTTGAAAAACACGCCGCAGCTACCAAATGCAGAGTATCAAAAAAAAGTGTTCTCCATGGTATATCAGTAGTAGGGACCAGCTTCGCACTGCTAAAAGACATCGATGAAAAACAGAGCGGCTTTGGTTTTAAACCCAGACTCACTATTCATAAACAAATCTATGAAGCCGCTAAGAAGAACATCACACGCATAGTCCATTTAGTCAAATTATTCAACTACAGTACTAAGATCACAGAAAGTTCCAGCTGCAAAAAGCTCTTTGCGATAACTAACAAACTAATATCAAGGAACAAATGTACACCACTTCTAACTATCTTCTCTCCAGTATACCTTCCGGACCAATTTGCAAACCTCTTCCATGACAAAGTAAAAACCATTAAAGATTCGCTTGACAACACAATTTCACTTGACTCGTCACCATACAATTATGATAGAGAATTTAAGCGACAACCCTTAGGAGCATTTGCACCTGACTCTATTGATTTAGTACGGATAATCGTGATAAAGAGTGCACCAATGTATTGTGAACTTGATCAACTTTAACCATCACTGCTCCTTGAATGCTTAGACCCAATATTGCCTTAACTAACTGATAGTATTCATATCTCTCTCTCTTTAATCGAGGGAATTCGCAATACTTTTAAAAACTGTCAGCGTAATCCCTCTGCTCGAGAAACCAACATTTCACCAAAACGATTTAAAGAACTACCGCCCAGTTTCTGATCTCCCATTCATAAAAAAGTCTTAGAAAAAGTTGTTCCAACCCAATTATTCTCCTTGTTCCCACTATGAAAGCGAAGTCATATAGACAACATTATTTCGCATAGCAGGGCCCGGCGATGTGGATCGAATTGCCATTGAAATTAGACACAAAGGCACGGTGGTCCCTTTTACTCTTAAAATTCACCCTTTTTGACGGCAGGAACAAACTTAGAGACCTTATAATGTTTTATACCTTATATTTTTCAGCATCTTTTTATGTTTTCCAATTTTATGTTTTTGTTATTCTATAGTGTAGTCATATCAATAAAATTGTTGTAAAGCGGTTAGAACTTCTAAAGATTAGGCGCTATACAAAGTCCTCATTATCACTATTAATAATACTAATACTAATAATAATAATAATTATAATAATAATAATAATATTATTATTATTAGTAGTAGTAGTAGTAGTAGTGGTAGTAGTAGTAGTAGTAGCATTAGTACTAGTATTATTGGTATTGCTCAACTTCGAGGGTATGTCGATTCACCCATGGTCTACATAATTAGCAGATATGACCCGCTCCCAATCAGTTTTTCAGGGGTGGATTTTACGACCCCCACTTGATGTTTGTTGGAAGCGAACACCGCCATTTCAACACTTACCCGTGAATCACGCTCTGCTAAAAAAATGCGCCAGTCAAAAGTTCCTATGGCCATGATACACACAATTGCTTTGAGACTTACCTCGTAACATTTATTAGGCTGGAGTATTAGTATCAGGGTCATGCCTATACATGTTGCAATCTGCTCCTTGTTCATTACTTACGACGTGACAAAAGAGCTTAAAAAGACGGTTAAAGTGGGGAAAGGGTCAAGACGCATTTGCTATATTGTAGATAGATTCTATGTGTTACACAATAGCTGTTAAACAAAGCACCAAATCTGTGTTATATTGTATTTTTCATTAAATGAATCAAACAATTAAAAGTACCAAAATAAAATTAAAACTGCAAAAATGTAATATTAGATTTACGGAGTTTGGTGTCAGTATAGGGATTCTGAACATCTTTGTGAGATTTATTTCGCATGTCCCTAGGCATTTTATTAAACATGTCTTTTTTACAAACAGAAATGTACAAAATATATGTGTGTGACCCAGGACTTGTGTCGTTGACCAATGCACCTGTTTGTCATGAGGGTGCGCGCGAGTGAGCGATCGATCAATGTGCATGATTCCTGTGCTTCGAGATTGTTAAAAACAATTCCCCGTATTACTAACAAAAAGCTTCTAGCATTCCTACTCTAGTTCTTGCGACAGACAACGCATCGAGCAGTACGAATCGTGAAGATCAAGAGCACAGTGTTTCACGCACGTGAATGACCAGAGATTGAATATAATTTGGAAAAATTATACCCATCGAGTCTGGTTAATTTCATCTCACAATAAATTCCACAATCGACAAGCGAGTGTTTTCATTTTAACCCTAAATGAGACAGAGCTCACATATAAGTATATATATATATATATATATATATATATATATATATATATATATATATATATATATATATATATATATATATATATATATATATATATATATATATATATATATATATATATATGTAGCGTTTGCAAAGGTTGGGATGGGATACTTCTAATATATAAATTAAAGTATTATGGAAGCTCCATCCTGGCTCGTGAAGTTATAAAGTTAAATTACTGCCGAAATAGATGTATAGCTCTGAGCCCCAGTCAGCACTGCCGACGGTTAAATTTTATAGAGCACGAAGATGAAATTCAAATAGAAAAATTTAATTAAGTCGAGAATTTTAAATGATAAACTCAATCACTCGTCCTCTAAGTGACAGCCTACTTCATCTAGTGATTTTCCGTGTGAGTTCGATTTTCCCCTGGCCTTTGCTTCTACTCATCTGTTTATTTCGTTCATCCCACTCCTCCTGGACTTCACCTCTCTCGACTTCTCTCCTTCCTTCTCTTTTCTTCCGTCTCTCTATCGGAGATTACTGGGATCACTGTCCCTGGTCTGTCCCTCGAAGCTTCTTTTAGAAGCTACACTTTGAATCCTGTCCAAAAGGTTTTTCCCCCGCCAATAACGCTGATCGGAGTTGCTATCGTCTGGCAATCTCTCTAACGAACTATAGCGAACTAAATCTTGCTGGCAGGTTTAAGGATATCATACTTAGCCCAATTCAGGGTCCCGTCACTATTTCGATTCTGATTGGGTAGCGCTGTGGCCCTGTCCAATCGACTAAGCGACCAATTCAACCTGGCTGTCAGTCTGTGGAATATGAAGATAAGGCACGTCCACTCCTTTGGGCAACTTCTTTGATCTGCACAAGCGCTTCCACACCAAGGTGATAACTGCGCTTCTGGCAACCTTGGTCGGGCTTCTCACCCTAGCCACGGCAAACTTACGTAAGGTATAGTGTTAGCCTGCGGTCATGTTTAACATTAAACAATGGCTTGTCCGAATAACTTTGATTATACATGCTTCTAATTCAATTTTGGTTCAGGCAAAACGCCACACACACCCACACTTGAGGATTTTGTTCCCTCAAAACTGCTCCAAATTCAAAGGCATTACTACACAAGTAAAACAAAATGATCGTGACACTACACGAATAAAGAACAAAATCATAGTGATACCACACGAATAAAACAAAATGATCGTGACACTACACGAATAAAGAACATGAATATATATATATATATATATATATATATATATATATATATATATATATATATATATATATATATATATATATATATATATACACACACACACACACATAGCGATTATACCATTCCAGCGCTTCTGGTCATGAAATCAGCACCTACGTTCTCTGTACCTTTCACGTATCTGATATGCATTTGGTACTACTGTAAGAACAGCGACCATCGCACCAATCGTCCATTCGATAATTTCGCCTGCGCGAGGTAGGCGAGTGGTTGGTGGTCGGTCTCCAATATGAACTTCCGCCTGTACAAGTACCGCTCGAACCGTGATAATCCGAAAACGATTCTGAGCGTTCCCTCTCCGACACAGTGTAGTTCGTCTCGGCAGCAGACAACTTCTGACTGCCGTACGCGACAGGAAAAAGCGTCCCATCGTACTCCTGCAGTAGTACTGCTCCCAGTCCAGTGTCACATACGTCGGTGCAAAGAACGAAATCTTTTGCCAGATCCTGTAGACGAACAACTGCGTCGGATGTAAGTCTATCCATCAGCGTTTGGAAAGCATGATCACACTCATCGGTCCAAAACACTCTATCCGGGGCCCTGCTCTTGGCTAGGGCAATCGCGCTGAAATTGGTCACATACCTCCAGTAATACCCGGCCAATCCCAGAAATGACCTAACCTTAGTTTTCGTGGTCCTGCCGTATAAGAGTTCAAAGGGAGAGAACCCTAAACTCGCTTGTGGTACTTCGCAGTATGTGAAAATCATGGCAGGAATATACCGATCCCAATCCTTGGGACGGCCTTCGCACAGCTTGTTAAGCGTGTCTTTTAGGGTTCCGTTGAACCATTCGACCAGTTCGTTACATTGGGGGTGATACGGTGTAGTCGTGATGTGCTTAATTGACATTAGTCGGTTCACCTCCGCCATCACACGACTCATGAATTGCATCTCTTGTTCGGTCAGGATCTCGTCGGGTACTCCGACTCTTGACCAAATCCCAAACAGCGCTCCTGCAACGAGTTCCGAATCACTATTACTCAACGCGACTGCCTCCGGATAGGGAGTAGCGTAATCCACGACCGTTAGAATATACCGATATCCGTGCGACGACACGGGTTTTTTCGGTCCGATCAAATCCATTGCGACTCGTCGGAAGGGTTCATCGATCACGGGTGTACACCCCAAGGGGACGGGTCGGTGTCCGTGTTCGGGGCCATTCTTTGACACTTGTCACAGGAAAGACAGAATCGCTTGACATCACCCTGGACTCCAGGCCAGTAAGATTGTTTGACAAGACGGTCACGCGTCTTGGCAATTCCCATGTGTCCTCACATGAGACTCTCGTGCGCGAGTTTTAACTCTTCGCCTCGCTTCTCTTTCGGCACGACAACTTGCTTAAATTGTTAGCTGCCTTTTATGGCGTGGCGATATAGAATTCCTTTCTTGTACGCGAACTTCACCGCGCCATTCGGAGTTTCTTTCTCTGTTCCTGCTACAGCGTGCTTGTGCAACTGTACCCGAGTTTCGTCTTCCTGTTGTAGCTTCCTCAACTCGGCTGAAAGAACGTTACTCACCGATGACGATGTAACTTTCATCGGCTTCGCTTTGATCTGTCGACTCTTGGACATGGTATCCACAGCACTTACCGGTATCGGTGTGCGGGTTCGGGGTTCGGTTGTGGCAACACATAACGACATCCCAGTATGACGTCATGTGATAGACCACCCAAGCACGCAGCTTCAATTTTCCCCTTCACGTAGGGCGAATCGAGGTCAATGACAGCCACTAACAATGAGTCACGCGCGCTGTTCGCGTACTGAACTTCGATTACCTCCCCTGTGTAATCCTCGGGCTTAGCGTACTTCCTGTCGACAAGGGCTGGGACGCTACACCCGTTGTCATTCAAGATGGTTGCACATTCTCCGTTGACAGTTGCAGACGCGAGATTTGAGGGTTTGCAACTTACTCTCGGCTCGTAATCCTTCCTAGCGACGGAATTCGCCTGGGTCTGTCTCCCCTTGGGACAATCCCTAGCTATATGCCCCGAGCGCTTGCAGTTGTAACACGTCGGCGGCCCTCGCCGACCTGCAAATCCCGCTTTCGGGGGTGAGGACTGTCCAGGTCTATGGGTGGCATCCCTACTTGCAGATCCCCTTCCGGCCCTCCCGTCGCCCTGACGGTTACGGACAACCGGCTCTACCTCAAGCTCCCGGCGCGACCCAGTGTGTCGGGGTCGGTCCGCACCCCCGTAACATATACTCTTCGAGTGCGTCTGTTCGTATAGATCCGCCATGCTAGCGATCTCTTCGAGCGTCCGGTGCTCTCTCTCTCTCTGCTAGAAAGACTATCAACTCGCGACGATAAATATTCAGGACATGTTCTTTGAGTATAACATCGCGTAGCCCGTGGTACGATCGTTCGACTTCGACCATCTTCATTCACTTCTCAAATAACACTCGAACACGGTTGTGGAATTGAGAGTGGGTTTCCGTTGCCTTTTTCGTCGAGTCCCGTAAACGTTTACGGCACGTTTCGGCGGTCAGCCAATAGTGGCAAAGAAGGGCCTTCTTGAGCGCATTATAGTCGTCAGCATCGTCTGCAGCTAAGCCGTAGTAGACTTCACGAGCTGCACCTTGCGAAAAGGCTGAAACATTAATCGCCCAATGTTGCTCAGGAACTTTATGAAGGTGAGCAAGTTTATCAAATTGCACGAGAAAATTGTCGATAGACTCTTCCTTATCGTTGAACCGCGCCATGTTTATCTGGGCCATTCGGTGGTCGATGAAAGGTCGTCCGGCCCCTCCGGAACACGTACTGGCGTGGTCCCTATCGATGTCCCTAGCTGCTAGCTTACCTTCTCCATTTCGAGAGTGTGAGCAAGTCAGGCTAGCTCTAGTTCTCTCTCTCGCTCTCCGCTGCTTCCTTAGCCAGAGCTTTGTCTGCTGCTTTTTATGCCTTCCATTCCTTGAATCTTTCTTCGATAAATGCTGCCAGGCTATACATATATGTATATACCCGTGACACCGAAACGTGTTCCAAATCATGCCGTACACGGGTTAGTTCTGTATCTGATGATAAGAATGTGGAGAGATTGAAACAATATAGAAACAATGTGGTGTTTTGTCAACCTTGATGTACACAATATTTATAAATGACTTGCTGCTACAGTTAGAAAATAGTGAATTTGGAGCAGCGATTGGATCCTTAGCTGTGGGAAATCCAACTCTAGCTGATAACATTTCACTTTTGGCTATATATCCAAGCAATGTACAAAAGCTTTTAAATATAGCATATGACTACAGTAATAAGTGGCGATTCGAACTTAATGTCATAAGTCATACATTATCATTTTTGGTCCGCAATACAAGAATTATATCAATATGAAATGGTATCTCGGCCCATCATGTTTGCCGGTTACTAATTTGCAAAACACACCTGGGTCACCGCATTAACTCAAAACTGACGTCGCATGACGCAATACTCGTTGCATGAAAGAAAGGAAAAAGATCTTTTCACGGTCTGTTTGGTATTGGCATTAAACCTAATGGTCTAAATCATTTGGTTGCCGCAAATGTAATTAGAATGATAATTTTTCCTTGAATGTTTTATGGAAGTGAATTATGGTGTAACATTTCAAAAAGTGACTTTACTTTATTGGATAAAACTCTGACGTATTTTAAAAAAAAACATTTACAAGGTTTTCCAACACATACAAGGTCAGACATCGCCCTGGGAATGTTAGGATCAGCGCAGTTCAAAATTGATAGAAGAAAATGTATGTTTTTTACATAGATTGTGTTTGATGCCTAATATTGTACATACTAAACGTTTATTTAAAGTTGCGTTATTTTACTTCATTTTGAGCGGATATGCATCAAGCTACGGGTTAATTTCAAATTTATATTATACCTTAAATAAGTTTGACGTGCTCGGGTATCTATCTGATTATTTGCATCGTTCTGAAATTCCAGATAAACAAAATTGGAAAGAAATTGTTGGTCTTGAAAAAAGCCGAGAGAGTTCGTATGTCTAATCAAGCAGATTTTGATAGGTTCTCTTCGATACACGTATACTTACGACCTGCCTCAGAATGGCAGTTTGGTAAAACCAGATAACACGCTAAAGTATTTACATATGTAGCTAAGCTATGGGCTGCTGTTCCTCAAACATAGATCGATATGTGTATTAGATGTGGGAGTGTTTATACAGACTTGATACTTCATTGTTGTGTTAGTTGTCCTTATATGTCGAATTTAAAAACTCATTCTGGGATTTCCTTATGGATAAGTTTCCATTCAGCCTGCACATTACGTTAGTAAATGCCGAAGTTGAGCTGCAATTACAATATCTACTGGGGAAAAGGTTAACATCAGGGGTGATCGACAAAGAAAACTCTTAAGTTATTCGTCTTGTATGCAGCATACTTTGTCGTGCAGTGTGCAGCTATCTTCTGCAAATAAGGTACAGAAACTCGCATTATGCATTTAAAGAACACTGTGACTGATATAGTGTAAGAATTCGTAAATGTGATTATTATTATTATTATTATTATTTTTATTATTATTATTATTATTATTATTATTATAATTATTTTGTAATTATTTTTTTTAATTTTTTAAAATTTTTTTTATTATTATCAATTTTTAAAAAAAAATATAAATAATACCTGTTTATTGTTTAATACCTATTTATTGATTGTTTTCAGATGATTTATTATTATATCATGTAATCTTCCTTGGAAAGAAATAAAGATGATGATGATGATGATGATGATGATGCCGATGATGATGATGACGATGACCATATAGTTGTACTGAGATAGCTAAAACTATTTTTAAAAAAATATTAGTGTTCGCTCTCTCTCTCTCTCTCTCTCTCTCTCTCTCTCTCTCTCTCTCTCTCTCTCTCTCTCTCTCTCTCTTCGAAGTTACGATAAGTTTTAACCACTGTTTGTTGGTGGAATATGAGTTCTGTGGCAATATCTTTCATGCTCTGAATCTGAAATTTTCTTGATCTAGGACAGGTCTGCCTCTTTAGGGATTAATCTAGCAGCTACATCGATTGTCATAATGAGTGATTACAGTAATGTCCCATTAAGCAAAACAAAAATGGCGTAGATTATAATGTTCCAACGTGCATTATGTTAACATCTTAAATGTAATTTTAACTATGCTACATTTAATTATTCAAAAATCGTTGTTGCAACTGTCACAACGTTATGTATTTTTTTACCGTTATGGTGATTAAAATGAAATCAAATAAGTTGTCACAATGTTATGTATTTTTACAAATCGCAAAACAGCGAATACCAATCGGTATGCAAAAAACTGACATAATTCAATAGTTGAGACATAGCTGTAATGGATTAACTTTCTCCACCACCTGTCAGTAATACAGCAACGCTACAAAATCTGAAAGCAGGACTGCAGTTTAGCAATATGAGGAATCAGCCAATGGCATATCCATATTTGTTTTAAGCTTGTCTAAAGGTACACCCTTGATGACAGATTCAGTTATCTGCTTGTTGCAAGTATTATAACACGGGAAACTTGTGTGATAACTAGTTATCGTTAATAGTCACGGAAAACGTGATGTGGTAAGTACTGTACATTTCAATTACCTTTTGCTTATTCAAGTAGGCTATTATTTGATAGGAAGAAGGAAATTGTTTTCAACAAGTGTGCTGCAGTGATATCCGAGTGTTTTTCTCATCTAATTCATTTCGCGTACGAATGATTTACAAACTACATCCACAATTCATTCCATACATGCTGATAAATAATGTTCTGTGTACATGTAATCCGCCACGTTTGAGTTTTCGACGAGTCCACTGGAATAGCACACAAGATTATGGGAACCGTCGAGTGCCGCATACAACAAATATTATCTGACTGTCTTTAATAAGTTTTCTGCTTATCTTAACATGTCAGTGTCAACAGTAAAATACGAACTAAGGAACAAATTGATTGAAAATGACGGTAATCAGCATTTGAATATAATGGAGAAAAAAAAAATAATAATAATAACTATTATGGAGATCGTTCAGCTGATCTGTTAGATATTTTATATTGAACTGTACTTTCAATAGTTTCTGAATAGCTTGCAAAACATATGCAATTTATATATATATATATATATATATATATATATATATATATATATATATATATATATATATATATATTGTGTTTTCAACACTCATATTTAAGTGCTTGAAATAACATTACATCAGTCAGATATTCAAAATAGACAGTTAAATATTTGTTTACGTATCACTTATTTCATCAATTTATTATTGTAAGGTCAGAGGTCAGGATCACTGCTTACAGTTTAACTACCTGTCATACAGTTACGATATAATAATACAAGACGCTTGTATCTCTTCTCGTGCTACCTATTTAAGAATCAACGCAGAAATTTGAACGTACATTTCGGTTAGAGTTAATACATTTGGTGCCAGAGATTTGACTTTATATTGCTATCCAAAGGTTGAAGCAATTATCATTCCTTTAAGAAATGCCAGACCATTTTTCAACGCTAAGGTTCGACATGGCCATAATAGCGCCCACTTAATATGCAAGTGCAAAAAAATGAATGAAATACTGCCTTCTCAATGGCCAGCTAAAAATATGTTAAAAATAAATGCAGTACGTTATTTTCCAAAGGCCAATGAGAGGACATTATTTAATTCAGCGAGCTACAATTGCATTCAAGTTGGAGCGATCAAGGCTACGACGAACAGTAACGTAGGAAAATAGTCTGCAATTTCTTAACTATCATAGTAGGCCAAAGTTTGGTTCAGCCTACAAAGTCAAATGCCTTGGCTAAACATCGGTAACAAATTTATTACACGGGAAATGTAGCTTGAATAAAGCTTTGATTCCTAATTAGATGGCTCGAGAAATGAGAGAAGTGTTTTCACTTGTATTATTTTATAGTACATATATGACAGGCAAATTGTAAGCAACGACAAGAGCTCCTGTGGTCTATCCTAGAACATAAAACTGTTACATTCAAACATGTCCATGCATTTGTGTATGTGTTACTATGATTTTAAACTAAGTAACATAAAGCGAAACCATGATATTTAATAAAATGTTGGAAAAAAATTAAGTTTGGTATGTTCATCATCATCATCAGTCTCCTGACCATGTGTGGTCGTTGAGGCACTATGCTGCTTAAGATTTGACCAGTTCCCTCCACACTGCAAAGTAAAAATGTTACAAAGTGAAAATATAAGAGGAGCTAAAAATATCGTGAATTACATACCAAATAATTCGAAATATTCTATCACAATTCCAAGTGTTTAGAATGTTTCTAATGACTTCAGATACAGAACGTGCTGATATGCCAATAGACTTGAATGTGCCGATGAAGCAATGCTCGTTATATATCACAATGATAATTCAGTATATTTTTTAATCAATTCAAATAATCATAAAATGGTGTTTTTGTTCAAAAGCTCAATGATCACGCTGTAATTTCAATGGATATTTTAATAAATTATTCGTCGTATTGGCTTGAATCTACCTCAATCACGGACAAAGGTCAATCACACAGTACAAATGAAATATACAAATTTAATAATATTAAATGATGCAATATTTATGTAGTGTTGTTAGCCATAGATGGTCTTCATATGCAATCAAATCTATTCAATTATTGGTATTTAATTGATAGTTAACCAATGCTAATCATACTGAAAATTATAACTAAGTATCGATTTACTTTGATTGCCATGGTGACCAAGCGAAATGTTAACGTTTGAAGCTGCTTAATAGATTTGTTAAAAATAATATTGTTGCGGAATCAACCATAAACATCATTTATTTTTTTCAGATAACTCAGTGCGATTTAATTTATGACAGGTCAAATACTATTTATCGTGCATGTATACTAATTATGTTGGTTAAACGTTAATATACGAACAATATACCTTTTTATGGAGTGAAATCAAACTTAGCAGGACTAAGAGAAAACTCAATTTGAATATCGTGCTAAAGCAAGATGTCTAATAATTTTATCTACACACATTTAAAGGTAGTTATAAGCATGATCAGTCATTTAGTTGGGGAGTGTTCTGAATTTGAACTTTGTGCAGTGAAAAGTAACAATTAAACAAGTTTATGAATTATTTAAATACTCAGGCGGCCTGTAATATTTTATTGCAAAATTGTCGATGCTTAAGAAAGTAGAGGCCAAATGTTAGAACAAAGGAGAATATATTCTAATTAGCAACTGTAATTTGTGAAAAACATCGATTAAATATCAACTCAAACTATAGTTTGTTTGCTCTATCTACTAATGTAGCTGCCACATCCACTTTTATAGAGTTCTAACCATAGCATTTCGGGAAAGTTGTACATGTACTGTATATTCTAACATCATTAAGGTCTGCACATTGCATCTTAGAGAATAATTGGACTATTTCATGATAAAACTTTGTATTCTAATTCACTTAAAAAATACACGAGAAGTTATGATATTGATACCGTTCTGATTCATATTATTAGAGACGTTATGGTATTGATACCGTTCTGATTGATATTATTAGAGAAGTTATGGTACTGATACCGTTCTGATTCATATTATTAGAGAAGTTATGGTATTGATACCGTTCTGATTCATATTATTAGAGAAGTTATGGTATTGATACCGTTCTGATTCATATTATTAGAAACGTTATGGTATTGATACGGTTCTGATTCATATTATTAGAGAAGTTATGGTATTGATACCGTTCTGATTTATATTATTAGAGAAGTTATGGTATTGATACCGCTCTGATTCATATTATTAGAGAAGTTATGGTATTGATACCGTTCTGATTCATATTATTAGAGAAGTTTTGGTACTGATACCGTTCTGATTCATATTATTAGAGAAGTTATGGTATTGATACCGTTCTGATTCATTTTATTAGAGAAGTTATGGTATTGATAACGTTTTGATTCATATTATTAGAGAAGTGGGGAATACTCTAGCGGCAATGGGAAATCGAGTCAAAAAGGTCGTGGGAACATCCAGCGACAAGGGGAATTTAACATGGGGAAATGTAATATAGAGCGAATGGGGAATTGAACATAGTGACAAGAATTGGGTCAGTTTAGTGTCATTGGGGCCTTAACGTTAAAAATTGGTATATCAAACTTAGTGTTAATGGGAATTTAACATGGGAATGTCACATGGAGTTATAAGGGAATTGAAAATTGGTGACTCCATTGTGTTTATAGGGTCACAACTATTGATAGGATAAAATGTACGTGTAGGGACAAAGGGCTGATAGGGACAAACATAGATATACAGAAAGAAATAAATACACATAGAAACACACAGAAAAGAGGGCAGAGGTCTTCTAAAGAAAGACCAATAGATAATAAAAGTCTACGATATGGGTTCAAAACATTTATTCAAGTATATATATATATATATATATATATATATATATATATATATATATATATATATGGGCTCTCTGGCCTGTGCGTTAGTCTAAGCACTATCCATTTAAAACATTCAGATCTGGACATGGAACAAATCTATTCACATGTTATCTATTTCTTGGATCTAGAAAAAATACTTTTAAATTAAAGTTTTTTCCTTCAACAAAGACCCTACTTTACATACAACGCATATAAGCATAAGCATTCATATAAGAATGGCACTTTTCATACAACAATTAATATCCATTTTTAAGAAAAAAGCTAAACCAAAACAAGTAAAAAACAGTCAAATAGGAGAAAGTTCATGTTGCTCTCTATATCCGTCACACACATTGTTTAAAATCTGGTCAGCTATCGCTTGTGTCCAAGCGTAGATGTTTCCCATTACGTACCCCTTTCATTCGTAAATCTGCTTGAGTCTTACGCTCCATAATTGGTGTGTGAAATGATTCATCTTTTTCGCTTGGCAGTGCTAGTCACAATGAACTATCGGTCTTGGACGATGTCCCTTTTTATATGCTGACCAACATCGACGTGACCGTACGGTAAAGTGAAGTGATTGGGAAGCCGCGCTCTCCTCTGGTACACGATTTGATAGACTTTTTCCAAAGACCTACTGACGATTTGGTGTGGGTAAACGAACGATCTTGTGAGGTTCGTGGGTGGTCACTTTTAACGTTCATCCTGTCCAGACTTCAAGGCTTTTTTTAGCACGTCAAAGTTCGCCACTCATCTGATGCGATAACTGAGAGTCAATCCTTTCACTTTACATTCGGTGTGCAATTCTCCTTGACGGTTTCGTTATTCGTAGCCGTAATTTTTAGGACCGCCACTTGTGAAACTTAGAATCTTGTCGTCGGGATACTCATCGGTCCAGGCTCCTAAACGATCTCCTTCGATGTCAGCGTGACGTTGACCTAGGCGATCGATGTAGATGCAACTGTCTGTGTCAAAATACAGGACGCGATCTCCTAGGAGTTATAACACTCAATGATGACATTTCCAAATTTGTCGGCTTCTACAAAGTCTAGTTCTTCTTCGTAATTGACTAAGATCAAGTCCTCACGAATGACGTCCACGTGCTTGATGTATTGGTCTTGTCGTGAATCATCTGGAAGTAGCGAGAAGGTTCGGACAAATACTCCGTCTTGGGTAAAGACGGTCGTTGTGCCATTTTACCTCACAAGCAATTTAACATCACTTTGGCAAACGATCGCCTTCCTTCGTTTTTCTCGATGTGGTCTAAAGTGATACTTTCCTGCTCCCAATATTTTTCTTCGAATTTCTTTTTGTCTTCGGGAGTGTGGCACCGGGAAGGATAGCCGCTAGCTTCTTGTTTTAGTTTAAAAAAGGCATCCACGTAGTCTGCACAAATACCTCTCTGTGTCTCGTCGCCCTTGTGATATTGTTGTGTCTTGGGATAGTGGTAAATTTCGTACACTTCTAACAGTTGGTATCCCAGGTCCAGAGCATTAAACAATTCCACGCTAACCCATGTTCCTGTCAAGGCGCGTTCTTCATGGCTGTGCTGACAAGGTTGGTCTAGGTTGCACTTTTCGGCATAAGTTCGACACAAAGGAAACATCAGTTTCCCTTGGCAGTGGTGAGGTAAAACGGGATGGTACAAGTCCGTAGGAGACAAAACTTTGCACTTGATCAATCCTTCGCACTGTCGAATGTGGTCCAGGTCAATATGTTCTATCATCAAATGTGGGTGCCCTACGGGAAAGTGACAATATTTGCACACGTAAGGATACAGCGAACACACGTCCAAGTATTTGATTTCTTCTCCCTTCTCCTCGTCCGCCTGGTACAGCAAACAGGTGGCATTCGTTAGTCTTCCGTACAAACTATCCCGATAGTTCAGTGGGTCCACCAACTTGTAACTTTCCACAATGCGTTTAAACTCGGGATCGGTTTTCAAACGGTGATTGTACTCATTTTCCCACATTTCCACCACTTGGTATCCCTACTGTTCTAACTTCAAACGTCGCTGACAAGTAGTCTGACACAAGTCTTTCATGGTCCGTTGTAAAAACTGATTTTTGGTGTAACGTTGAGGGTAACACATGGGACATCCGAGAAATAAGCATCCGTGAAATTCGTACACGATCTGAGGGTTTTCTAAGTCCCAGAAATCCACCAAATACGTTCCGATGGTCTGTTCGCCTCCTCCGTTGCGGGCGTGTTTGATGCATTTGTTTTCCTTGTCACACAAATAATGTAGCCAGCGTAGGGCTTTGATCGAGTATTGACGCTTGACAAAGTTAGTCGTGTAAGGGCTTATGACAGCTAGGGTGTTTTCGGGCATGAATCCATGGCGGTACACTAAGGAACACGCTTTGGCGATGGTGCAAGTTCTTTCAAAGGATCAATTCCTCCGTGATCCATGAAGAATTATCGAAATTTTCCACAACAACGTCGTAAAATGTCTACGTCAGATCGACAATACTTTAACATTTCTTCTTGAAAGTCCAAGGGGTCCGGGGCGTGAGTCTGGTACCAAACGAAGAAAGCTTCTCGTTGTTCGGTACGCATGTTGTCGGGGTCGTAATAGTGAGCCTCAGGCAAATGGGGTAGAACGGCACGTTGATTGCCTTCTGTATTGAAAATGTGCGGGAAATAATCTTTGGCCATTTCTGGCATTCCAAACGATTTAGGCATGCGACTTAAAGACATGGCCAAGTAACTCATTGAATCTATAAACTGTACTTGTCCTACTTGCATAGAAATGATTTTGGCTCCGTTTAAAGTCACTTTAGGACGTTCGGTACTTTGTTCAGTATAGTATCTGAGCAGAAATTGGCCATCGTATCCCGAGAAATTGTGAGCCATTACCGTGGCATGGCGATGACAATCTCCGTAACGTTCGATGTCTTCTTGACTCCACGTCCTGTCGATGGGATTTAGGATCCATTGGGCAAAATCGACCAAGGTGTTTGAACCTCGAAATATTTTTTCACGTCCTCCAGGAATCTTGCTACAGTGAGGGCAATGATTAAAGATAGTCTCTTGGATGCGCTTCTCGCACGCTCGGTGAGTCACGCAGAAATTAGGAATGTGAATACCGGTGTCTTGCATGCATTCGAAATCAAAAAAGATAAAATGCCCTTTCTTCTGGTCATTTTCTTGTTGGGGTTGGTATTTTTGAATGAAGCATTCGTGTTCCAAATCCACGATTTGGCAACAAATGTGACATCGTTTCTTACCTCGACAAACGTGAAACATGGCACTATTGGCTCGTATGCCTTGTCCACAAGTAGGGCACAATCTCAGGAGTTGACAAGCACTTTTCTGCTGTGAACCTTGTATCTTCAAATGTTGTTGGTAACAGGTGCGTTGACAAACAGGGCAATGCACTATTTCGTGTCCTTTGTCTAGACAAGGCTTAGAGGCCAAAATTCCCTCACATTTCGATCCACATTGCTTGTGTTGTTCTCGATTGTTATAAACATATTCACATTTTTCACAGTAGTAACCGTATCCCAGGAATACAGTGATGCTGGTAATGGTATCAAAATGCTCATCGTGATGATAGACGTGAATGTATTTTCGGTGTTTGTTTGAAATCGTTGCCTCGAAACAAAAGAGGTCCACGCACTTCTTGAGGGTGCACTTTCAAGGTGTAACGTGGACCCAAGACGTCTTACAAATTTTGCATATCTGGAATGCCGCAAGGAGTATCTTTAGATATCCCCGCTAGCTGTATCAGGAGTTCTGCTTCACTTCTTTGCTTGGCTCGGTCCGATCGTTGAACAGTTTTACAGACTCTTTTCCATTCTGCCGTGTCGTTCTTGTTGGCATACGTTCGTCCCACGACGATGGCACGGGCTAAACATATCTGGTCTTGTGAATTGTTAATTCGGACGAGACTTAGTTTGGTGTTGCGAAGGTTGTTGACCAATAACACTTTTTTGCGTCCTACCCCTGGGGAAGAGACACGTGGGTCATGAACAGTGTGGCTTTTCCGTCGGCGATGTGAAACTTATCGTTGGATTGTTGCACATGTTGAATCTTGTCGATGACTTTGGAAGGTGTCAATTCTGATGGACTGCTAAACTCGATCCAAATAGGGGACTTCAAACCGTCGTGATGAATGGAAAGTGTCAAGCGATCGTCTTCTTTGCATTGGCACCGTAGTTTCAGTTAGGTCAACAAAGAATCCCACAAATTGGCGATGAACCATTCTGCTCTCTCCAAAGGTACGCCCGACTTGAAATCGTTAATTTGCACCGTGTACCTGTAGGCCGTAGTTCTAATTTACTAGTGGAACGTTTCTCCGTCCCTCGAATGTGGTAATACTTTTTCGGGCGATACTGGTGGACTTTTGTTTGGAATATGCTCTCTCGGTCTGGCCGCAGACGTGGAAGGTATCGGTTTAGGTTCGCTCATGTCTTCGATTTGAGCGAACACTTTTTTACGTGTGTGAGGCGATAAGTCACGTCTCTGTCTCTTACCTTCTTTTCCTCTCTCACTGAAATCGTTCGATCGTTTCATCTCAATTACTTATTCAGAAATGATTAAACCAAGTTTGATTTCTCTTTATATCCACCCCTATATACCTCTAGTTGTGACAATGACTTGGTATATTTCACAAGGGCAAATGAAAGTCCAACAATTTGGAAGCCCTGAATGACTTACGCAAACGACAATAGTGCGTTTTAAACACCTCGTGCATCTTGACGACCCTTCGATTCAAATCCTACCTCGAAAAGAAAAAGATTGCAAGAAAAGAAAAAATAGACAGTTGGTGTCACCAAGAGCTCCAGAGACTGTACTGTATTGTTAGAACACGTACGTACTCCATATAGAAAACAACGCTACTTGACTACGATGTCTCATTCTCTTTGTCACTTCTACTTTGCTGTTGACCGCGATATCTATCAACCCTGATTTAACACACGTCTTTCTTCATTTGATATTTAAAAATAAATAATAAATCCATTTTTAGAAGAACTCCTTTTTTGATAACGTTGACGGGGTGTCCTCCTGCTCTTACTACTGTTGCTGCAACGACGATCTTTCATAAGACCAATCCATGAGTCAGAGCAAGTTAAGTTGTGAAGTTGAGCGGAGGTGTATAAACAACAACTGTCAAGTCCCTATGCTCCAGTTCCGTTTGTGATAATAACTTCCGATACTTCACATTTTATAAAGTGGAAATGTCTGCAAGCCGTACAAAAGTTATGTGACTATAGCTTTTGACACTTTACTTCACTTCATAAGTGTCAAAATTTCTTTTTACCATTTTCCAAAACACGCACACACTCGCAAAGTGACAAGAATCTACACTTCTATATTTGTGGATAACCCACAGACCCGTCCCAGCATACAGAGCTGGCTAAGAACTGTAGGAATATCACATCATTGTTTCAGAAATATCAGCAACAGAAAGTATGTGTATCGTTCCTGTTCCACCCTTTTTTAATATTTGAGTATGTTCTCTAAAGAAAAACAATTTGGAACAAAATTAAATTTTGAATTAAAAAATCTCTCTCTTTGTACATTTTTTCAAGGTGTTGGTGCATGTCAGATTACATCCAATGCCTTTTCCAAGCGAAAGACATTTCTACACGTCATTGCGTTTGTTAAATTCGGTTGTTTGTTTTTTTGGGGTTAGTTATCGTTTATCTTTAATTCTATTTTTTATGTTATTTTTTCTTTATAGAAGTTGTAAGATTGTTTATTGTTGTAACGGTATATAAGTTATTTAGTCTATTGCTACAAAAGAAAATACATATATAGCAAAGGGCTTAAGTTTGTTCATATTTTTATTATTTCAAGCTCTACAAAACGTACCAAGTTTGTTTTGCAAGAGGATTGAAACTTAAAATTGCTCAGACGTGAAGGAAAGCATACCTTTGTTACAAACGTTTGCACTCTGTGTTCATTCTAATCATTCTTGCCTTATATCTTTGTGTTTTAGATAACATATTTCTTCTGATGTAAATACATGCATCTATGGACAGACATTGGGTTCTCATCCTTGAGGTTTACTGTACTTTAGTTTATTTACTTTATACAAACCCCAAATTCACTAGTTTGACAAAAGTTACCACTCACTACTATATTATTTCTCTCTACCTAGGCAAATGTGTTTATGTCAAAATGTCAAAGTGAGAAAATATGTTTTTGGTTAGTTTTAAAACTCGAACAAGAATTATACAGTTAAGTGGTTGATGTGTCATAAAGAAATGGTACAATACGCATCAAAGGGATTGTAAGTTCACACTCCAGTCTGTCTGCGTTGCAATTGAATCAATGCATGAGCCTTGGCAAAACATTGCGCCAGTCGTTAGAAGCAATTTATTGGCTACACTTTTTTCTACCCCCATTGCTTCGAAATGCCCTCACTCGTTTTCAGTAGAGTGACAAGATAAGACGTGTTTTTTTTCTGCGCCTGACCACTACACTACCTACCTTGAATTTCGAACCAAACAATGCGTCACTCATTGTAAGTGATTTCATTGGCAAACCGATATTGTCCACCGCCTTCGCTTCAAATCGGCTTCAGTTGTTGCTCTCACAGCGAGAAGATATGGCGTGTATTTCTGTACCTGTCGACTAGACACTTTCCAAATAATAAACCTTATGCACAAATAATCACACCATCGTGGAAATGTCAGTCTTATTGCAAAATACGCCAAAACATGTTTGGATGTACTATTCTGTGAGAACTTCACATAACGTTTTTGACAGAATGATTTTAGTAGACTATGTCTGCAATTCACTCTAGTGATATTTTACAATAGTGGTTTATTTCCTCAAAGAATAAGTAGTCAGTGAGATGTGTTTGAAATTTCGTAACGAAAATATGTCATACAAAACGTAAAAGAGTCGTGATATTTTTAAAAGTAGGAATAACATTATCTCCCTCTCTCCGTCCTAGCAATATTTTTTTAACTCTAATGACATCTGTTCCTGTTTAGAATATACCTCTCCAAAATTGTGAACTGTAGTCACCATAATTACGTAAACTGTTCCGTCTGTCATGTAAATTTGTTTCGAAAACTTACACCCTAAAATTATAGAACGATTTTGACTTCTGTCAGTAAATCATTGTATGAGACAAAATCTTGAGTTGACTTGAGCTTGTGCAATTCATGTATGTTAGCTTTATCCTTTTTTAGCACACTGCAATGTGTCACGAAAACAATTCTAACATTAGATCTATCGTTTTTTATTCTTCTTCCAAAAGGCAACAAACACAGGACTTTTTCAAGAATGGCGGAGTGACATTGCACTGTATAATCCTGCATATGGTTAACTTTAAATTCTCAAAGCGAAACATGCGTTCAGAACAATTGTAACAATGTTCGACCTATTTCTCTCAGTTTAGACCAGTGGTGCACAAACTTTTCGAGTCAGGGTCCACAATCTGACTTGTCGAAACCGTCGGGGCCACAAAAAAGTGAAGATCAAAATCGTCCCACACAAGATAGACATCACATCTAAGAACACACAATTAACGATGAAGACTATAATTACGAAAAAGAAGTTGCATACTACGACGTATTCTAAAAATGTTATGATACGTCAACTTTCACAAAGTCAGTGCGATGGATGGTGCTGCATGTCATCTGCAAGCTTCGATATGTCCGGCTTGATGTTTCACGTTGAAAGACGCAAAATTGCTTCCAGATTATCATCAGTCAGCTGATTGCGGGTGTTGCTTTTGTTCAGTTTCATCTGTGTGGACAAGTGCGTTATCTTTCAGATTAGCAAATGTATCAGGCAATGTTCTTTAGACGTCAAGCAAACTGTTTTCTTGGTAAGTAGCACGCAGTTCATCATATACCTGGAGATAAGTATGTTCAAGCTGGTATTCTGCTGACAAGTCATCCACTGACACACTGAACGGATCAGCAAAAAGTTTCATTAAGAATCTGCATTGGTCAAAGTCATGAAACCGTGAATTCAAGGATTGAACCAATGCATCTAGCTACCCAACATAAACTTTTGTGTCAATGTCCTGACTCTTCTGTAGCTGTGACTGAAAAGTGGGAAAGTGCATAAAGTTCCCCGATGCTGATTGCTGCCGGAACAATTGCAACTTTGTCCTGAATGCCGAGATGTGATTTGTAAGTTGACAAACAAGCTGAGTTTTGCCTTGCAACTTCAAACTCAGATCATTCAAGCGTTGTGTCATGTCGACCAGAAAGGTCAAATCAACTTGCTATGTTGGATCAGTCATGGAAGCAACTTATTTGTCTTTGTTCTAGCTTCTGAGGAATTCTATGACCTCTTCAATTAAGTCCCAGAATATTTTGAGCATCTTACCTCGACTCAGCCAGCATACTTCACAGCAATAAACAAGGTAACCATAGTCTGCATTAATTTCTTCAAGAAGTCTTCGAAATTGGTGGTGATTGAGCCCTCGTGAATTGATGAAATTAATTGTTTTCGTCACTAACGCCATCAGTGCCTGAAAACCAAGTTCTTTACTGCACAGGTTCTGTTCGTGAATAATACAGTGCAACTTCACCAACTGTCTGTTCTGCTTTCCTCGATGCTTCATCAACAGTGCTACCAGCCCGTTACTTTCTCCGGTAATGGCTGGTGCTCCATCAGTTGTCACACTTACCAGTTTCGTGAAATCCAGTGAAACACTACTACACAGCCGCACTGTCTCTTCAAATAGAGCAGACGCAGTTGTCTGACCCTTCATAGAACCCATGCCGATAAGGTCCTCTGTGATATCAAACGATGACGACACACCGCGAACAAACACTAGCAGCTGTGCGGTTGAATTGATGTCAGTCGACTCGTCTGCAGTCAAAGAGAAGTAGACAAAGTTGGCTGCTTTGTCTGCAAGCTGTCTTGTAGCGTCTGCTGAGAGGTGTGAAATTCTTCGTTGAACTGTCATACGATTCAAAGCCACCGTCTGCAGCTTGCGAACAGCTTCCGGATACAACTTTTCTGATGCAGTAAGCATACATTGCTTGACAAAATCACCGTCAATGAAAGGTCGGCCAGATTTCGCTATCATCAACGAAATCTCGTAACTAACCTCACATGCTGCACTAAAATCTGTTGACTGCTTTGAGAAAATGTTCTGTTAGCGATTCAGCGAACGCCTCAGAGATTCAGTTCGAGTTGATCGTTCGTCCCCGACAACGTTGTGGAAATCTTTATGCTTCGTCTCATAATGACGCTTTATATTGGAAAACTTCACCAATGCTACTGTTGAATGACACAGCAGACAAATAACGTTCGTCTGTTGTTGAACAAAACAGTATTGTACAGTCAAGTCATCATTAAACTGCCGGTTTTCGTTGTCAACTTTTCTTTTACGATTAGCTGCCATTTTGTCACAAAAATCTAATCAAAATAAACAACGGAAAATATGGCGGATACTTCCAGTATACCGGGTAATTCGTGATGTGCACCACTGCAAAATTAATGGCAATACCGCCAGATAAATTCTATAGCTATTTGATCGAGTAGTGCACCAAATATTTGACTTTCCCGTTGGACATCGCCGGAGTTTGTGCACCACTGATTTAGACTGTCGATAGAACAAAGCAAGTTTTGGTACTGCTTCTTTTCCATACCTTTAAATTTGTGAAAACTTTGCAACATTGTTGGTAGCGTGTGCTGCGAAACACAGGACGCCTCGTAAATTTTCGATCCACAGCAAAATGTTAAGTAGTTACTCGACAATACGTACCGCACTATCTTCTGTATAATATTGATGAATGAATGAATGAATGAAAAGACTGACCATTTCTCATATGAAATGTGTGTTGGTCTTTATTACCGTTGTCCTTATCATACCGCAAGAAATAACAGACCCGAAAATGGTGTCCAACGTTTTTTTATTTATTTATTTACCAGTAATGTTAGCTATGTCTGCCCATCATTCAAACACTCCAGGCTAAAGTATCGCCCAATCTACTGTCACCCATTTCAGTAAAATTTGTGTGCGTGCTTTTGCTTTAAATAAATGTGTGTAAGAGTTTACAATAACACTTGTGTGCGTGCTTTTGCTATAAAAAATTGTGTAAGACTTATTGTAATGGTTATATAAAAACAGAGCCCAAAATGGTGTTCAACGTTGTTTTTTTAACTATTCCTTTTTTCCTTTCTTTCTTAAAACACACATCTGATTCATATTATTAGAGAAGTTATGGTACTGATACCGTTCTGATTCATATTAGAGACGTTATGGTATTGATACCGTTCTGATTCATATTATTAGAGAAGTTATGGTATTGATAACGTTTTGATTCATATTATTAGAGAAGTTATGGTATTAATACCGTTATAATTCATATTATTAGAGTAGTTATGGTATTGATACCGTTCTAGTTCATATTATTAGAGAAGTTATGGTATTGATACCGCCTGATTCATATTATTAGAGAAGTTATGGTATTGATACCGTTCTGATTCCTATTATTAGAGAAGTTATGGTATTGATACCGCCTGATTCATATTATTAGAGAAGTTATGGTATTGATACCGTTCTGATTCATATTAGAGAAGTTATGGTATTGATACCGTTCTGATTCATATTATTAGAGAAGTTATGGTATTGATACCGTTAAGATTCATATTATTAGAGTAGTTATGGTATTGATAACGTTCTGATTCATATTATTAGAGAAGTTATGGTATTGATACCGTTCTGATTCATATTAGAGAAGTTATGGTATTGATACGGTTCTGATTCATATTATTAGAAGGGATTGACAAACATCACATTTGTTATCCTGATACTCGCATTCTTACATATAACTAGCAATTTTTGATTGAGAATGACATGTGGGTATCAGGACATCTCACCCTGGACATTTCCCCCCGGACTTTCCACCCCCCCCCGAGATATCCCCCCGGACATCTCCTCCCTGGACTTCCCCCCCCATCAAATAGGAATTCCCCCCCAGTCATTTCCCCCCCATTATCTTAAAACTTAATTCATATTTAATTATAAAAACTTATATTAAGATATGTTAAAAGAAAAAAGGTTATTTGAAATAAAGATAACACGATTTGTAACAAGAAAACCGAGTTTGATGGTAATGCAAATACAATATTTAATGATATATGAAAATAAAAAAATAAGTATGACTGATACGTGCGTGTTTGGGTCCAAATATTGGACTAATTAACATAATTAGCACGATCCTACTAATGCAACAAATACAAATGCAAACACATTGTCATATACGGTACCAGGACAAAAACAAAAAAGCGAACGATTCATGGTATATCACAAAAGGAAAATACGATTTTCACAATAGCAAAACAAATGATGTTTTCACTCAAAATAGAGAATTGATAGTTTACTCAATCAAAATAGTGAACTGACATTTCATTCATTCAAAATAGTGAACTGATATCAACAAAGCAGATATCTCAAGATATCTCTTTACCTCGAAAATACAAGATGGAAGAAGCGGCCATGTATTTCAACGTTTGCAAAACACTCGGTGGCTGCATTAATTGCAGCCTTTTCGAAATCCGAAGGAGAACATACAAGCACGGAACAATTGATTCAGTTACAAGAGCTTGTACTGATATAATTGAAAAAACAGTTCAGGTACCACCTTGAAAGTTCCATCCATGAACCAATGCTGTGAATCTTTAATCAAATTTAGTGTGCGTTCTGTTCCAAACATCAAGATTCGGTTGAGGTCATCACATCCGCTGTCGTAGAGTAGAAAATTTTCTCCATCAGCCAAACTCTTGTATTCTTCTGGAATTTCAAATGTGCGGTCGACTGGAAGAGGGTGAACTGCATTTTTCTTCTGTTTAACTCTTCTGATGTTTCTCCGTAGATGTCGAATTGGCACCATCTGAACAGCAGCTTGCTGGCTTAGTTGCTGCAATTCTTGACCCAGAATTTCTTGCGGTGTTTCTTCAGTTTCCTCTGCTTTTCGTTTGATACTTGCCCGGACAGTCAAAACCTCACAATGAACTGAATCAGCAGTATGAGTGTGCTCATGCAGGTAACTAACTACTGACAGATCTTCATTTAATTTAACTTTTGCCCTACATTCACTTGTATTTTTTCCTGCACCTCGACGACGCTCACACTCATAACTTATAACATTGTTTGCTAAGTTTTTTTGTTTAACATAAACAAAACCATTTCACACAACTTTATTTTTTCCTCGAACACTCGCAACAGTTTCCAACTCCATCTCATGGGTTTTTCAAACAATGTATTGTTTTAATATAGATACAGAACAAGTAAGACAAACCCATCTTTACAGTGCATTGTTACATCATTATGTTGACATCTGGCCTGAGTACGGTACTGAAACAACTACAAATAATTGAATGACGGCTAATCCTTCTGTTGTTTATCTTAAATATACCAAATATGCAAAATAAATAAAAGTTAGACTGAAGCCTCTTCATACTTCAAAGAAACCTCCTGTTCTACATTTAGTAAAAGCATGATTGTATGAGAGAGAGAGAGAGAGAGAGAGAGAGAGAGAGAGAGAGAGAAAGAGAGAGAGAGAGGTCAGGAAAGTAGATATTTTACATTTGATAATGCATTTATTTCAGGTGACAACAGTCATACATATGCACTAACGATGATGCGAGTTGCGAGTATACATCAAAGCTAAATGTTATTATATATAAATAAAGTAGTATAAAGATAATGGGGGGAAATGACTGGGGGGGAAAGTCCTATTTGATGGGGGGGAAGTCCAAGGGGAGATGTCCGGGGGGATATGTCGGGGGGGGGGGTAAATGTCCGAGGGGGAGATGTCCTAGACTCTGACATGTGCATAAATGTATTAAAATCATTCCAGCCACACTAAATCCAATAGTTACTGCCGTAGCAAGCCCACAAATAGTTTTGACAACCAAACAAACATGTCTATGTTTCACATCACCACTGTTCTCTTTGTGATTTAACCTTGCAGTCGTGTTTTTAATTACTCATCGAATATTGTTTTTAAGTATGCAATATTGAGGCTAATTCTAATAGCAATAACAAAAAAATATGTAGTACAAATTGGCCGACCTTGTCCGGACTCATTATATTCATATGTAACAAGTGCACACATTTCTAACCCATTGCCCGCTTACTACTTGCACGTGCTATCATATAAATTCTCTGCTTGGGAAACATTTAAATTTGCAGGCGATTGTGCGCTCTAGTGGCCTGCCATTTTTATCATAATAACACACCTACCAGAGTGGCGGCTTAACAAACCGGCCACACGCCACATACGGCGCCATCCAAGCTTTTTGACGAAATCCAAGCACTCGATGGACTTACATTTCCAATCGCAAATACAGAGCTAAGTATGTTCAATAAATTTACATCCATATTAAGAATACGACTGAGCACTGATAATGTGACAACCACCCACCAAACACTGAGAACACTTCATGCGCCAACGGTTAATCTTCTATAGAGAGGTGAAGTTCAAGTTGTTCTAGATTAACTTCAAACATGTATGCGTGGTCGCTGTTGATGTATTCAGGTGTGTAGTTTTGCATGTCAGTGTGTGCGCGATAAATGCTCGAAAATCCTCTAACAGGTAACGGTTGCATCATTGCCCGCCATAAATATGCTTGCAATCAAGATACAGGATGTAACTATTAAGGGCCCCGGAGTGATACCCATCTATGCTTTTAGTTCCTTGTATACGGACTCGAGCTTATATTCTTGCATAGCAGTGTCACGAGATTTTTAAAATACACCAGCAAGTAAAAACACATCAGATCGTGATAGTTACCCATGACCTTGTATTCGAATGATGACCAAACATTGTTTGCATATTCATATTCTTTTTTCTGCAATACCTTCATGTGAAAGCAACAAATTAAACCCATCAGTAGGTGGCAACTGAGTTTCAGCAAACGTGTAGCAATTGTTCCATGACCTCGTATAGTATTTATATGTTAAACTACCTTAGATAATGTAGATGAAACAAATTAACCTTTTCGGACTATTCGTACAGCTCTTTAACACTATTTTGTAACTATATTCTTGTACATTGATGAACTATAATACTTTGTACACTAGCTATGATTTTAACGCCCATTTTATACTCGTTATATATTTTTCTGATTTTATTGTTTCGTGTTGTTTTTCATTTTATTTCTCTTTCAACGATTTTAAAATTTGACTTAATTTTCATTAATAATAACAATACATATTTATAGATATAGCAATTATTGATTCCTAAATTCAACGAATGATAACGGAAAATACAATAATAGCCTTTGTAGAGATGCTGGGTATGTATCACGTTGGATTCCTCCCACACACACACACACACACACACACACACACACACAACCGGCCCAAATTTCAGTTAACATATTATTGTATCTCATCATTTTCTTAACATGCGTGGAACAAGGATATGCGAACTTACTCTTTTGAGTCAAGGCCATTGAGTCTTTGTTCATTTCTGTAGCATAATAGTAATTAAATGAGGAAGTAGCTTGCGCTCTAAAATGGGGAATACATTTTAAAGGGTTAATTTGTTTTCTCTATTCGAATTGGGCAATATTTAATGAATTTTATTATTAAAATGTTCTTTTTTCTTGGAATTCAATACCTAAGATTTACAGTTGACTTGTACAAAGATTGAAGAAACCAAACAACAAGGATAATAATAATAATAATAATAATAATAATAATAATAATAATAATAATAATAATAATAATAATATTATTATTATTATTATTATTATTATTATTTCATAATTTCTGACTATTGAAAGTTTCCATTCATTTAGTTTAATTTTGCAGATGCTTTTTCTATTCGGATATAAAATAAAATATGTATGTCTTGATCATGAAATCATCATCACAGAAAATGATGCAAATTACTTTCAAAAACAAGCACTGCTTGAACTGTTCATTCTAGATCATTGAATTTTCCATATTGAAGACACTTGACGAGAGCATGCCCCTAGAAAAGGACATCTCATATTGTCCATAATAAGTCAATGTGACATATTGTGCCAAATTATTATATTATGATAAATGTTTGTTTTAATATCTCCGACAATCAATGTAATTATACTTAAAGTATGAAAAGTCAAAAGAAATAATTTTGTTTCGGTGCAGAAGCAAAATCAATAAATATTTCTTTTCTTAATATCTTTTGTTTTGGATTTCATGGAGAATCTAGAAATATAATTATGTTCACATAGAGTTCATCATTACCTTAGATATGTATGGCACAATTAGGGCTGGCAAAGGCTAATCTAAATATTGCACTACCATATCAGTTTGTAAATGAAATGTATCCAGGCAAATTATGACACAATCTGGACACAAAATCGGAATCCAACCATGGACGACTTTTGGGTGTTAAAAGGGTCCAAAAAACGTGCCTTTTCCCTCTTTATTGTGTATTGCAACTTAAATGTCCAGATTATTTGCTATCGTTGTAGAACTAAATCTGTCTACCCTTCTATAATACCAACCACTTTAGTGTATCATGCATAAACCTGACGCTACAGACATTGGAAGTAGGCTACTACCTCATGCCCCGTAAATTCGTCGCTAGGGGTTAATGTGTTAACGAATGAAGAAGCTACTTACTGTCAGTAAATAAATACAATAGACCGAGTTAGTTTTCTCATCTAGTATCATACTTTCCATAGCTGCATTCTCTGTTTAACACATCCCCTTAAACTTCAAGAAACGAATCGATGTAGGATTAGATTCAAAGTTTCACATATGATTTTCTTCAGTAAGTTTATTTCATTTATATGGTACACTTAAATTTCGAAATAGTTCCCACATGGCTCATTTTGTTTACAATAGATAGTGAATGTGGCCATTTTGTGATAGGAGATTCATTATAAAAAGTAAGGCTTTAGACCAGTCTAAACTTTAATGTAAAGAGACCACCTTGATTCAGCAGTTACATGAGATGTGTTCCGCTGTACGGCGATTCAAATGGTGTTGACATACTTTTAGCTACAATTAATGACTCTTATCTGAAAATTCACCGAGCCACAGACTCTGCCAAGTAGTTTTTATATGCGCAATAGCAATCACTGATTCAATTTATAAAACATTTAGCGATTGAATAACTTGGTAGATGGAGTTTCTCGCTTGCACAATTACACACACACACACACACACACACACACACACACACACACACACACACATATACATACATACATACATACATACATACATACATACATACATACATACATACATACATACATACATACATACATACATACATACATACATACATACATACATGCATACGTACGCACATACGCACGCACATACGCACACACATACGCACATATATATCTACGTGAAATATGAAATCGTATTAAACCTTTACTTCCTTTGTAGATCGTTTCACAAAAAGAAGCAACAACAACACAGCAACATATGGAGATTCCTCACAACTATGTCGAAATCCCATTCAAATGGCAAACCATCGCAACATTTTCGGGCCGTATATCCCCAATGGAAATATTAATAGAAAATGACAGTGATTATGAGCTGATGCTCGAGAGCGATTTTTTTTTTTATACTAGACAACGGGTTGAATCTACATTTGGGACGACCATGAAGCCTGGGTCTACCTTTCTCACTCTCGCTGCTAATAAGATCCCAAGTATCTACTGGGGTGTAACTGGAGGATTGAAATATCGAATTCAAGGAAAAGATATATATCTGTATTTTGGTTTCGCCAGTCCTTTTATGACAAGCTGCAGGTGTTATGTATGTCTAACCTGTAACGATCATACCGCCGAGTGGGCCTGTACACAAGGAATTGATTCTGATGGGCTTTCCAAATCCGTTTCTTCCGATGACTGTTGCGTACTTGCATATCTGACAGACGGAAAATATTGTCCAAACAAGAGGGTTGTATTTCGGATAGAAAATAATAAGACATCCCAATAAGCTTCAAAATTCGAAGATCTCTTATTTCGAATAGCGTATTAGTTGCGAGAATGAACGCAGTTACTAAGGATAATATGCTTAACAAAGACTTACAGTAATAAGATGTCGCTACAGTAAAGATTTATCGTAGATCGTATTCGTCTTAGTAATATATGTATAATCTTCAGTAATCAAGGCACATTGTATTAAAAGTAATCATGTTTTCTTTGCAATTACATACATACAAGTTGTTTTTTCCCAATCGCGTATTTATTTTGCATCATATTTGTCATTCTCAAGGACATCCACTCCCACCCACCCACACACACACCACACACACACACACACACACACACAGAGACAAAACCTACGAAACTTGAACATACAATTTTTGTCGTCAGAATGGGGTCATTGTTTTATTTCTTAATAAAGTTGTGGAGAGGAAGATCTGTTTGCTATGCGTTGAATATATCTATATCTTTCGCAATTAATATGTATCACAACGGGGACACATATATACAAAGTGTAGGCGTTTATAAAATCAAACTCGGGAACATTCCATTAATATGTATTTCGATTATAAATAAACTATGAAAATAATCTAAATCTCTCATGCACATAGTTACCTTTCTTATTAATACACTAATTTGAGATTTAAGCTGAGGTTTTGTATTACGTTTATATTATGCTCAGGTGAATCTGTATGTACCCTAATTTTAAGAAACCTTATCGTCCCAAGACAATAAATAAAACATGTTTCCGTTAAAAGAAACTAATCAAAGATATGTACATCAGATGTTCAGTTATTTTATTTTTACAGTTATGTAAAGATTTGGTAACTAAAATGTCAACAAAATAAGGATTTAGTAAGTTATATGTGTTTTACAATGACATTACATGGGTGGAATATTCGAATATTATTCAACCAAACGTGACTTAAAATTCAACTAAATGATTTTATTTTTCAACGTCTATTTAAGTTTTAATATTATAATCACTGTTACTAAATATATCAAGAGTGCACAACCTTTTACGGGACTGCAAACATATTTCATATTATAATAAAGTTCACGGGCGCGAATTCTGTGTTGTTTTACTTTGCCCTTAGGGCTGGACAGAACATGTTCCGGCCCGCGGGATGCGGGTTGTGCACCCCTGAAATATATATCTTTTCCCGTGCATTTAATTTCCATGTTATATCATAGTTCTACTAACAGATTTTCAACGTAGGTTGGTGCATATATTTCCATTAGCATTATAATGAATAATTATCTCTCTTTGTCATTCCCTGCCTGTCTTTCTCTCATTTATTAATTAAAGCAAGGAAAGAAAGGCTTTGAGAATAAGTTATTAATGCATTTTAATGAAGCATTCGTGTTCCAAGTCCACGATTTGGTGATAAATGTGACATCGTTTCTTCCCTGAACAAACGTGTAACTTGGCACTCTTGGTACGTATGCCTTGTCCACATTCTCAGAAGCTGACAAGTAAGTTTCTGTTGATAACCTTGCATTTTCAAATGTTATTGATAAGTAACCTTTGTCGAGAGTGCGTTTGGTTTTGCCAGTGCGAACCCAATCTTCAGCGGTTAACACTCCAGACAGAGTTGAGGGACCAAACATCCTTTAAATTTCGATCCACACTATTTGTGGTGTTCTCGATTGTTATAACAACAGTCACATTTTTCACAGTAGTAACCGTATCCCAGGAATCCATTGATGCTGGTAATGATATCAAAATGCTTATCGTAATGATAGGCGTGAATGTATTTTCCATCTTTGAAATCGTTGCATCGAAACAAAAGAGGTTCATGCACTTCTTGAGGGTGTACTATCAAGGTGTAATGTGGAGCCAAGACGTCTTGCAATTTTGCATTTCTGGAATGCTGCAAGGGGTGTGATTGGATATCCCCGCTTGCTGTAACAGGAGTTCTGCTTCACTTCGTTGTTTGGCTCGGTCCGATTGTTGAATAGTTTTCCAGGCTCTTTTTCATTGTTCCGTGTCGTTCTTGTCAGCATACGTTCATCCCTCGAGAATGGCACGGGATAAATACATCTGGTCTTGAGACTTGTTAATTTGGACGAGGCTTGTTTTGGTGTTGCGAAGGAAGTCGACCAATAACATTTTTTGGCGTCCTGTTCCCAGGGGAAGAGAAACATGGGTCATGAACAGTGTGGCGTTTCCGTCAGTGATGTGAAACTTGTAGTTTAATTGTTGCACATGTTGAATCTTGTCGATGACTTTAGAAGGTGTCAATTCTAATGGACTGCTAAACTCGATCCAAACGGGAGACTTTAAATTATCGTGATGAATAGAAAGTCTCAAGTGATCGGCTTCTTTGGCTTGACATTGCTGTTTCAGTGCAGTTAACATAGAATCCCACATCTCGGTAATAATCCACTTTGTATTCTCCAAAAATACGTTGGACTTGAAATCTTTAAACTTTGCTGCTTACGTGTAAGCCGTTGTTCTAAATTTTCGAGAGGTACGCTTTTCCGTATCTTGAATGTAATAGTACTTTTCAGGGTTTATTAAGGGTGGTGAACTTTGCTTAGACGTCGATTGTCTGGGTGTAGATTCGGGCTCACTCATGTCATCTTCAAAATCACTGGCATGAATTTTTGAGCCAAGACTTCAGCTACTGTGCGAGGTGATACATAACGTTTCTGTCTCTTGTTTTCTCCTTTCTCGACAACATGATACGATCGTTTCTTCTTGTCTGCAAAACGTAAAATGACTACATTTTAAAAACCATGACCCCTATATATTCATGACCGAGCAGTGCATATATACAAAGGGTCAGTGTCTTTTCTTCCAGTATTCATTTCACTCTCACATTGACCAGAACAATGGAAGAGCCAACACAAGTTGAACTTCTCATCAGAGCTCTGCGTGGTGTCTTACGAAAGTTTTCTTCAGACAACCCTACTTACTACTTTCCCTCCTTTCGAGATAAAAGTCAAGATATTTGCTCTGTAAGCAGAAAGGACATTGGGCTACAGAATGTTCAGATCGTGAAGGAAAAAAAAACAGGTACCAGAAGAGACAAAAGTATAGATATTTGTTATCATTGTAAAGAGAAAGGACACTAGTCTGCAAACTGTCCTAAGAAACAACAGGAGCAAGAGAAAGAGGGGGAGAAGAATTCTGAACAGGAGGGGTAAGAGGTACCGTCCCGAAAGGAAGAAGCTCGACACGTTCACAAAAACCAGAAAGAAGACGAAACGAAAGTGAGGAGGAAGAAGAAATAGAAAACCTGTGACCGTAAAGAAATTGAAAAAAACAGAAAGAACGAACAGAAGAAGCCTAGGAACTTTTAAAAGTGGTATTGTGTTATGTTATGTTGTGGTACCAAACAGCAAAGAGGGTGAATTGGACGTCTCTAATTGAGTTGGATTTTAAGCACAAACATTCAAGTCTCCTTTTGCCAAATGGAGCCTTAACGATTTTAGAGCCACTAAGCACAAAAAAAGACTACTACAGAGACATAGTCTCCAGACAAATTGTTATGGTAAATGTCTTTGTTTATCTCCGGTCTTGTCATTAATTATTACTTGAATTATTCGTTTGTTGATATATTCCATGTCAGATTCAAACTGATTTAATATCTCAACATATTGTATGATCTCGCTGCGTGAACTCGCTATATCAAAAAGATGATCCTAGAAACTCTATCGTATTCGTTCTAGTTGTGTTTTATGTAATTGATTAATCTCGCTAAAATTATTAATGACATTATTTAAAATAAATGCAATATTAATGGATGAATCAAGAGTTTTCTTGAAACCAAATTCCCATTGCATGGTATTCTTGTCGATAAATATGAACTTATTGGTTAATTTTGCACTTTTTATACCAGGCAAATAATTTTGATATGATGGAATAATTTCGTGGCATGATTTATTTGTCTGTGACATAATCAGACTTTTAGGTTCTGGTATTTGGTAAGATGGTGCCTGAGGAGGGATTTCAGTCCATCCTAGTATTATTCTGATTGCGCTCTGATAGATATCAACGATGTACCAGGGCGAGTTTATTTCAATTGCGGATGATAGTGTTGGTTCATGAACTGTGATAGCAATGTTTGATTCTTTTCCCGTAATGGATTTTATTCTACGCTGAAATTCATTATTGATTTGTACGATTTGGTAAGACCCAGTGGGTAGGGAAGCAACGTCCCAGTCTGGAGTACCATCGGGTTTATTTTTACTCGCAAACACTAGGGAATTATTCGGTTGTGGACCACCGAATGATTTTGATCTAATATTAGGCCAGCTGTGGTATACTCGTAATGTTGCTAGTGCGATCTCCTTAACCGGAATAACAGTTGAGAAACGTACACTGAATTCAGGATTGAGGTTATTGAGATCATGGTGGTTTTCATCGGGGTGGTATTTTCCGCTATTCGTTGAAGAAGGTCTTGTGGCGTTGTCATTGTTATATTCATGTTGTTTTACTAATTTTTACATCGCGGAACTGTAAATACGTACTATCGCGGAAAAACTCACTATCGGATATTAATGTGTCATCGAGAGAGGACTATATCACCGAGGATAATTGCGAGTACTCGGTTGACACAACATGGAACTTAACTATGTACTCTTGACTACAAGATGATATTTGTTTGTTATTATGGAGATTACTCCAGCAGTTGTTGTCGCTGCTGATATACAAATTGGAACAACTCTCATGGCATCTATTGTCACTGAAGAGAGTATAATACCAACTCCGATAATTACACCTGATACCGAGTACTTGGTAACGTCAATAATGGTAATTTTTTGTCGGTATGTTTTTTTATTTTTAGTTGGTACTCCTCAGTGTTTTGAGCTTTTGTTGAAATTCTCTGATCTGATCCTAGCGATACTGCTGTGATGATATTTTATTTATTACAACACATTTCAGTTAGGTTGTTTACTCAAATCCGCTATGTACCATGTTACAGATGCCTCAGCTAAACTATTGTCGGTGATTGTTATCGTGAATCGTTCAGTTGTATCCTTATAAAACGATAGCTGATATTGTATTATTGACCCCGTTTGAACTCGTCGATGAAATATTAAACTGAATCGGTGACACTAGTGTTAGTCGATAAATACCTTTGACGGTTGCAGTGATACTTAGCGTGTTAGCGAGTGGTGTCCACGTAAATAATCCGTGTTGAATCATATACACGCTATTTACAATATTTTCTTTTTCGTGATGAATTGTTATTTTTTCAACTACGGATATTATCCTCGGCAAATCATCCTTGATGGCATCGCTGGTCGTTTTAAGATCATCGAGAGATTTTTTAATATCCGCGAGCTTCGGTGTGGTCGTCGGTGGAGTCCCAAAGTAACTCGCGATAACATTTCTACGTAACACCAAGCAGCAGAGGGGGCGAACAGACCAACTTTTATAAGCGTCAATTTGGCAAACTAAGGCTTCCTCGAAATCTTAAAGAAATGCGTCCATTTGGCAAACTATAATAAAAAAAGACGCAAAAGTCGTTGTCGCACCTCCTCTGTTGCTATGGGTTTAACAATCCTTGTTGAAATCGTAAGCGATTTTTAGGATTTCACAAACAGACTAATTTGTAAAACCTCACCTCGTAGATCAATCAGAATATTGGATTGGACGGTGAGTTTGAAATTAATTCTCGCTAATGAATCATTATGACATCGCATATAGACTGGATTCGTTGGATCTTCAATGATAAGAAATCCTGGTGGAGCCGTTGGTGCAAATGAATATAAAATATATCCCTGTTGGGCTTGATTCGATCTATCAAGATTTATTTGATAGCTTCCTTCGATAACATCACATACTAAATTCAATGCAATCACCGTGGATATATTGACGTTTTGAGGAGCGATATGGCGCCCGCCTCCATCGTAGTCATTATTATGTTTGAGGATAGTTGAACCCTTGTGTTGTTGGGTCCATCAGGTGAATATCGCAGCAAATGTTTCATTGATAAAATCATTAACGGAATGTTTTAGTTCGTTTGCGCTATACCCAGGAAACTTGAAATTCGGTAGATCAGCTTCTAATGAAAGTAATAGTCGGACCAATTATCAGTGTACGCCTTATACCTCTCACACAATATAGATCTATAATATATTTATAATAACATCAATGTAGTTGATTTTTCGGCGACAAAAACAAGAGAATCAGTTAAACATCATGCATCGCTACCAAATTCTATTCGTATGATTATAATCGGACCATCTGGAAGTGGCAAAACACAACTATTACTTAATTTAATAACGAGATGGATGAGATGGGATAAGTTGTATTTAATAACCCCGATTGTAGATGATCAGCGATGCTACGAGGTGTTAAAGGATTTTAAGGAGAAAGCAAAATCGTAAATCGATGAAGATATTATTGAGTTTATAACCGATATCGAGGATGCACCGAACATTGATGATATTGATGGAAGTATTAACAATTTGGTCGTATATGATGATGTCATGTTAGACAATCAAAAGAATCCCGCTAGGATATTTTCCAGAGGTAGGCATAAAAGCACCGAAGTGATATATGTCACTCAACAATACACTCAAATACCAATATTCTTGCTGTATTCAACGGAGTTGACACATATACGCTACGAAATTTTCACCAAACTTGGTGCGGCGGTGATATGGATTATAATCTCTTTAGAAATTTCTTTAGTCACGCTCAGTCAATCCCACATGGATTTGTAACGATAAATTTGCATGATCCTAGATCAAGATATCGTATCGGGCTTGACAAAATATTCGGTTGAAAAGATTGTTAACCCAATAGCAGCAGGGGGGTTCGACAACGACTTTAGCGTCCTTTTTAATTCTAGTTTGCCAAATGGACGCTTTTTTACAATTTCGAAGAAGCCTTAGTTTGATAAATTGACGCTTATAAAAGTTGGCCTGTTATCCTCTGCTGCTCGCCACATTTTTTTTTACGTGTTCTTCATACTCATAATTAAGTGCTATTAAATCATCCATCGATGTTTTTTATTGATGAGAGTTTTGGTGATGTTACCGGCGGATCTCCAACGAAATCAGTGACGGATAGTTGAACATCAGTGATGGATTTGTGTACTCCTGCAAATTCATTTACTTGAGAGTTAAATTTATCACCGAGGATTTTTAATGATTCCGTCGTCAACAAATAGTTGTCAACGAGTGTTGTTAATTTATCTGTGATCGTCGAAACAAGTACATCTGGTTTGAGTTTACCCTTAACGTAAAAAAAACCGAGATAGCATTTTCAGTTACACTGAGTTGTTTAACTAAAATATCATTAAAGGAAACATTATTCGTTTTCAATTTACCCTGACGATCTTGAAATACTACTATTTCATTTGGATCAACACTTGCGACGTTTATCATCACGGATATTTCATCTTCGATTTTTTTATTTACATCACCGGCTGCAGATATTTCCTCGGTGGGTTTTTCAGGCTTGATAGAGTTCTTCCGCAAATATCAATCATTATATGTTATGATCTCTCTAAAAGCGATTACTAGTATATTCGTGTACAGTTTTATGAGGTGGTTTAACGGATGATGAAATAGCATCGATGACATTTAATACTTATATGCCGCAAATTGGTGGGTCGGTCATTTTCTGTGTTGGTAGCGTGGAATACCAGATCGGAATTTTTAAGTGGTGTATATAACGCATCAACTCTTTAGGCGGCGCTAACCCATATGAATCAAAATGAACAATTGCACACGGATCAGTCGCGTATGCAACCCAGTGAGTTCCAGGTCCGGTGCTATTATCGAGATTAATGATACCGGTTTCAGCAGTGTTTGGTTGTTTTGGTAATTGATCTTGCATAAAAACACCTCTGAAGTTTTGTATCGCTAGTTTTTTTAGCAGCATCGAGTTAATCAAAATTTGACATCGGCGATATCCGAGTTAGTAAACTATCCCTAGTCTCAGGCCTTTTCCGCTGTATCATGAATACGGAGTTCCTGATAGTCTTTGACCCTTTCCATATTTTGGTATCCTCGTCCTTTTTTCGGTTCATATCATTGAGCAATGCTATGCTTTGTCATCATGAGCTCTAGCAGCCCCTAACGCAGCGGCTTTACTCAACGCTGTAAACGCAGCTAGAAGTGGAAAGATTCCTCCGGATTTTATCATGTCTTTGATCGCGGGATCAGAGAGAGTGTCCTGAACACCCTTTTAATGTTTGATAGCATGAAATGTTTAATTTGACGAGCTGTCAGTGATAGTTTATTCTGACCACCAGACATCTGATTGTTTTAGCGATATCTTAGTTCCACATTTTTTAGCTGATTCCAATTGCAATTTTGTCATTGAACCTGGAGTCAACGTGATATTAATACGACTATATGACAATTTATTTAATAGCAGATTGTTCTAATTGTCTACAATTACATGTAATCTACTGGCGCATCAACTACTCTCATCCGTCCACCAACACTTTCGAGTAGCATTGATTTGTCACTGAGAATGACAGCAATTGCTCTGTAATTGCCGTACACGACCGGTGGACCTACATCAAAAACAGGGAGTTGTGTTACACGAGCCCGGAAATGTATGTCAACGACGGATTGTCTGATTAAGTCAAGATGTTCCAACGAAAAGTAGTATATGGGACATAGTTTTCTAAAAATCCAACTGTGATATTTGTAGACCGCTATCTACATTATTATCACGTCCACAAAATGTCAGCAAACGATGATATGCACGTGCTATTTGGTTTTGATATTAGTTAAGTAACATATGCTCGGATGGTTCCTGTTGGCCGTTTATCCTCAGCGAGATTTCATTAACACCGAGTTTATCAAATATCATATGGCTGTGAATTTGGTTATTTAATCTCGCCTTATCCTGTAACGCAACAAATATGTGTCGGGGTGCAGCAACACCCTGTTTTGATGCCATGTGCCACGTAAATACACCATTAACAGTGGATTGCATGGTATATGTGGTCACTGTTAGCCATGATAGCAATGATTTTCCTCCTTAATCCATAAATGATAGATGGAAATTATTGGCATCCACAGGGAGAGTTTTGATACGATTAATTTACCATCATCAATACCTGATTCTCGCCAGATTGCATCATTATCACTACCCTTTCCCGAGAACACTACTGTATGTTTCGACCCATAGATAACTTTTCTAACATTTCTGCAAAATCCGAAAATATGAGATAGTGGAATTGCGCATGAAAATAATCTACGCTGTTCATGCAACATTAATACGCATGTTGCAAACCCTAGGTTGTAACGAGTATTATCACTTTTTATAATATCAAAAGTAGTAGCTGGAATTGGTTCGTGTTCATCATCATCTAGTTGTGGTACATATGTGATAGCTACTGGTGACCGTAATTTAATATATTTATTGGGTTCAGCGTGATCGGTGATATCCTTAGCGAACATCATAGATGGACTTGCTGATCTTGTATAATCATCAGAATATCTTGCTAACCCCACTATTGTTGTGGCAACATCGACATCATGCTCTATGAATTCAATCTCTCTTCCATCAATCATATATCTAGCACTCTTGAATACCACTATGATACAATTATTGACAAAACCGACTTTTTCATCAATTGCATATGGTGTATCAGCTGCACCATTTGTTACAATTTCTCAATCTACTTCGATAAATGCTTCAGCGGGTAGAACGTATTTGCTGGTATTTTGGACTTGAAGTTCGATTCTTGATTTACTATCTGGCTGTACTGCGTTATAGGAATAGAATTGATAATCGCGGACAGAATCATCTTTGCGCACTGGGACATTTAAATCGAACGCTGGATCAGGGGACGATTTGAACATTTTATTATATATTTCTTGATCTAAATTGAGAATTCACTCGGGATTTCAAATCGCTTCCCGCTATCATATTTCCAGTAATATTTCCCTGTGTGTCATACCGTGATGCTATATTCTGCTCCATTGCGTTGTTTATTATTTTACTAATAGTTGCAGGCATAATTACCGTAGATGGTAGTGGTCCCAATGACTTCGTCATTGGTGGTTTCTTTTGTCGCCGAAACAATGCCAATAATATTTCTTTGGCCGCAGAAAATGCTTTACCGGCAATATCACCAGCAGCACTAATAGTCTTATCGCGAATGACATCAATAGCTTTCGTTGATAACTGTTTTGAGATTGGTACTATTTTTGGAGCCATCTTTGCAAATAACCCTTGAATAACATTACCAAAACCATCTTCGTAATACGCCTTATAAACAGGAAGTCGTGAATTTACTACATAGACCATGGTTGGTTTGTTGTGGTTGTAGTGTATGATCATCTTATTTAAATGCTTTTATCAAATCGAATGAAATCCTTTGGATTTTTGACAAAAATGTCACGAACAATTAGTCACTGATGATGATCAATCACTATTATAATCATCAACGAGTTCATCAATAAACTCTCGGTATACACCAATATACATAATACCACTCTCAAATAGTCGTCTGCAGATACCAGCTGCTTCATTAATTATTTCCGGTGAGTTATTTCCGGCCCTGTTCTCTCCATACGAGAACTTCTAATCGTGATATATGTCCGAGAATATTATTAGGACAATGAACTATACCACTGCCTAAAAACCCTCCCCACTACTAGAATCGGTTGTATATTGCGCATCATCAGATTGTTCTCGATCATATGGCATATGGCATATGGCATATTCAATGATTGCTTATTAACTTCATGGTGGTGATTGTCGTCCAGGTGAGAAAGATATTTTCTTTGATGGTTGTCTTTTTCTTTGCAATCTTTGTGGTTTTTGCGGTTTTAGTTTTTCATATTGATTATACAATTTACCCACCGCATTAAGATATCCAGTGTATGATGCATATGTTGTATCAATTCGACTTGTGTTAGTTTTGATTTTGTAAAATACATCAGCCCATTGTTCTATATTTTTAATATATCTGATGTGTTCTTGTTTCAACATTTTTTCCTTTTTTCTTAAGTCGTAACTACAATCTCAGGAATCGCTCCTGGATCAGTCTTATCAATTGCTGCTAACCCCTCCTCATTAAGGCGATCACGTTATTCCTCTACTATTGTTTCACTGGGGTATTTTTCGGACCAGAAGTGGTTTTTTTTTTTTGTAACAGTACTGATGTTTGTTCAGTTTCCTTTGCTATTTTTTCAAGTACAGGAAGAAGGGCTTTATTTCCTCTCTCTCTCTCTTCTTCAGTAATATTTCCCAATATAGCTTTCTCGGTTGCTGTAGTAACAGGTTTGAATAATTGTTCAGTGCCTGTTGTAAAATTGGTTTGAAAGTCCTGCCTTGCTTGTAACTTATTTCTGACAGAGTCCCTTAAAGAAATAAATCTCTTTATTGCAGCCAATCGCTCGCAAGCTGATCTAGTTGTTAACAATTCACCTACCATTATTGTAAAAATTCATAGGATACTTTAATTGCTAGTAATGTAATTGCAAAATCCCAGGATTTCCAATCCACCCTCCGTGTTCATTGATTTAGTGCAACAACAAAAAATATATGTTCGCGTTATCACTGGTGATTTTATTAATGGTGATTTTATCAATGGAGACTTTGTCTCTGGATATAGAATTTCAAATCCATACAAATTGTCAATAGATACTTCATTGTGTGTGAGTAATTTCATACCTGAATGGACTCCTGATTGAATGGGCGAGAAATATATTCCTGAGATTATAATTTGGGATAAGATATGCACAGTGTCGTTAGATGTATTAAAGAAGTTTCTCGATTGGCTATTGCTAGCGAAGGCAACTGTAGTAATGTGTAGTGATCATGGTCAACCACCACCATTTGTCGGTTTATCCCCACATAATTGGCTAAAGAATTTTGTAGACTATTATGAAGAAATTAGTCACTTGATAATGAATTAAAGGAGTTTAAGAAACTAATCAGATTACAACCAGATAGAATCCAGTGTGAAATAACGCGTGAAATAATTTCAGAAACCCCATTAAATGATTTTTGGGAAACGTGGAGACCAAACGATTTGATAGTGGCAAGTAGAAAGATAGTCAGAGATACACTTCAGATGAAGTTATTAAGCACGCATCAAGAAAAAATTGCAACACTTCCAGTGCCGCTGTGTTATAGGCCTACTGACACAGGAAGACAGAATATTGAAATTGATATTCCTGGCCAAAACGAAAACAAATTCTAGTATTAATTGATATTGTGTTGGTTGATATCAGTGTTGTCGAAGATGCATTGAGTGCTGATAAATCCCCATGGAAGCTAGGATACGCAGCCACGATACACTCTTCGCAGGGATTGACTATATCCTATACAATTGTTTGGATCGTAGATAATCGCATCGAGTGGTCAAATTTGGTTTACTTGGCAGTATCCAGAGTACGAAGAATAAATCAACTTCGAAGAATTGTTTTAGATGATAATGACACCACAATTAGTAATATTGTCAGCGATGACATAATCAGAAAAAAACTTGCTGGTTATACCTAAACAACAGGACAAAAGGAAAACCCAACAAATTTTACATTGATGCTGAATTTATAATTATCCTGAAACAACAACAAAATAATCACTGCGCGAGTTGTAATGGTATAATGCGTTGGTGTTGGTCGGATAAAGATCCTAGCCAATTTACCGCAGACAGAAAAGATAGCAGCCTTGGTCATACCAGAGATAATGTAATGTTGACATGTCTAAGTGCAACAGACGAAGAGATGCTAGTTAAGACCACGCGGTGGTAATTGAGTATCCTCAGGTATCACTTGTAATTGTTCCCGTGTAAATCTCCGCTGAGGAGCAGTTGAATCCAATCTATACATTGCTCGTCTAGCAGTGGATCTCGTTATGCTAGAAATGTAGTGACATTCAAAATAGGATCAGTAGCTTTTTTACCGCCTTCAAGCTCTCCTGGTTCATACAAATATCTCACAGTGACATCGCTGAGTATACGCTCTTTTGAAAAATCATTTTGCGGTTTTTGTACTGGTATATACTTTTTATAGCGTTAATAGGTATTATGTTGATTGTTCGAATAATTTATTTAGCTCGGTAATTACACCCGGTAATCTCTTGACCATTCACGAGATCGTTTATCCTGAATATACTCCTTCGCGTATTGATATCCAAATAACCGCTCAGCAAGTGTCCAATTAAATCGTTCAACAATTGCCTGATCGTGATGTAGTGCAGTATGTCCTCGTCCGATGGTGACATTATGATGCTTCATTGTTGATAACACCGCACCCGGAAATTCCTTGCCGGGATCAAATTGTACTAGATTTGGCCACTGTAGAGAACCCCGCCGATAAATCCTATCAAACGCATAAGCCACCTCAGTTGATGACTTTGTCTTTAGCGGTTCTGCTTGTTTGTATCTACTCGCAACATCAACTATGGTTAGCGCATATTTGTAAACAACATCATGTGGCAGAAATAATATATCAGCTTGATGAACTTCATTTGGGACGCTGACATCAAAATGCGAGAAATTAATCTGTTTAGGTGGTGGTAGATAAATTTGCCATGTCGCCTGTTTAGATAACCAATCCTTTCTGTAGTATTCTTTACTTTTGCGACGCTAGACAGTTTATTGACCATTTTTTCTTTGAAGGATGTATCAGTGATATAATTTAACGCATGAATCAAATTCACCTCTGCAATATGTCTGTGTAGCAGATTGCTACTTTTATAAGCAACATCATGAGCATGACATGCATTATCAATAGCGTTTATTGGTTATTCACCGGGTTTGATCGTCGAGTCTGATATCGAGTCTGGTCCCTGGTCCACAGTAACTATGCTCTGGAAGATGTTTTTCTCCCGGATAGTTTGCCCATGGTGGTCCTGGTAATTTTGTTATTTTGGCTGCAATATCACCTCCTCGTTTTTTTATATCCTTAGAAATAAATCTAAATAGTTTTGTACCACATTGTACACACTTACCAGCAAGTGCTGATCTGTTATGTTTAGTTGTAATTGTTGTGAAGTCGGTTGTGCTAGTACGCTTCTTACATTTCACACAATATAAATCTATAATATATTTATGCTATATGGATATGAATGTAATTGATTATTCATCAACACGAGAACCAGAACCCATAAAACATCATGTTATGTTACTAAAACTATATTCGAATAATTATCATTGGACCTTCAGGGAGAGGTAAAACACAGTTGTTAATTGATATCATAATCAGATAGATGAAATGAGACAAGCTGTATTTAGTGGCACCGACCGTAGATGATTAACGATGTTATCAAGTGTTAAAAGATTATAACGAGAGAGTCGCAGAGATCACCGGAGAGGACATCATTGAGTTTATTACCGATATCGACGAAGCCCCCATCCGTGGAAGACATGAATGGAAGTATTAATAATAAGGTTGTATACGACGATGTAATGTTAGATAGACAAAAAAAATCCAGCTATGATATTTTCGAAGGGGAGATACAAAAACACTTGACTTGATATATGTCACTCAACGATACGCGCAAGTACCTAAAGTGATCAGAGACAACTGCAACATATTAGCAGTATTTATCGGGACTGACACTCATTCTCTTAGAAATATTTGGCAAACTTGGCGTGACAGTGACATGGACTATAATCAATTTAGAAATTTCTTTAGTCATGCTCAGTCAATCCTATATGGATTTATAACAATAAATTTAATAGATCCTATAACAAGATATCGAATCGGATTAGGTCAAATATTCGGTTGAAACAATTCGCCTTCGGCGCCGGGCCTGGAAACTCTGTCTATATAAAGGTCTTTTTCTCTTGGGTCGTAATAACGAAGTCTGATACCTGTGTTTCAGACTCCTTAACTCTGCTAAAATGTCTAAAAGTACCGTGACCGTTTCATTTTCACTATTCTCTTTCTGTCTTTGGTCTTCTTTCTTCTCTGCTGCTACAGTTTCTTTCTGTTATTTCCTTCTTTCTTCTTCTTTTTCCCGCTGTTGAAGGAGAAAAGCTTGTTCTGCTTCATTTTGTCGTTGTGATCATTGCTCCAATTCTTCTTTCCGTCTCTGCTTAAATCATCGACGTGTAAAAAAAGGAGAAGGTGTCGAAGGTTCCTGAACAAAGTGTTGTGAAGTTAGAAAATCAACAATATCCCAGTTAAAATCAACTTCTTCTGGATGTAGATTTGTCATGACTTTGGTAGTCACTTCTATACCATTACTTGCTGTCTCCACTACTGGCTCACCACAATTCACCGTCCTCTTAGTTTCCGACATGATTGACAACTCTGTCGCATCGATTGACTGCGCACAGATGCTAGTACCTCTATATAGGGAAGGTGGCGTCACAGACTACTCTCTTCCGATTGGCCGGCTGTGACTGACTTTTTTAACGCGTGTTTGGATTGGTGAATAAACTCAATCCGTTTCGATCCGCTCTTCCCATATAAATAACCGCAGAACACGGCATTCGCTCCACTTGTTCTCATCACAATATGTAAACCAACGTATAATACTCTACCCTTGTTTCATCCATGCTCTTTCACCCGGACTATCCCATGTATGTCAGATCATCATGGACTATCACTCATATGACTGATACAGCCCTTTGGAAAAGAAGGATATATGTGGAGAGGCAAGGTTGTTTAAAGAGAGTTCTCCTCTATGGAACAGAAGTGAGGAGAAGTTTAAGGAAGAGAAGAAGATCCGTGAGATGTCTTCTGTGTTAACAATATAATGTTAAATAAAAATGATCCAAAGGCCCTTTTCAGGGCCACTCATATACCTCGAAAAGATATTTGCTTTCTTTGCCTCATCTTCTCTTGTTGCTAGACAGTCCTAAATGAAAATAATATTCCCCATGTCAAATTTCCCTTGACGCTAGATGATCCCACCATATTAAATTCCCCCTGACGCTAGATAGTCCCAAATATATCCCATGTTAAATTCACCTTGACGCCAGTGTGTGCCAAGCCCTTTTTGACTGGATTTTCTATTGAAGCCAGGTTATCCCTCATTACTACTAACGGATTTTAAATTTTCAAGACAAATTTAAACATTTTTTTTTTTACTCGATAACGCCGTAATCGTACAGAGTTGATAAGCTTTTATATCTAGCTTAATGCTTATGCTACTAAATAATACTTATTGATTTATTAATAATGTTTCATGAAGCAAATTCAGCACTTTACACAATAGTGTACGTGAAGAAAGCCCTATTTAAGCGAGAAATATTGAATAGTTCGGTACTAATTTTTCACGGCACTGGAGTGTCAATGAGAACACAACACAACTGAAAACAGTATATGAAAAAACAATAGTTATGTATTTTTAATTTAAATGTTTGTTAGTTTAATTTATTTATTTTTTTATTACATGCTATTGTAATGTAACACTGTTAAGGCGAGGCCTACAGACAGAGACACATGCGCACACCATATATATATATATATATATATATATATATATATATATATATATATATATATATATATATATATATATATTCTAAATCACAACGTTGAGCTGATTTTAAAAAGAGCGCGCACCGATTTTGCGTGGATTGCCGTGAGCGTGAATGTGTATTACAGGGTGCGGGGCGGGATGCGTCGTGCGACCGCCAGCACTGTTGCAACACTGAGCACCAGCCAATCTGCAGCCAGCTCGCAACGCTGTCGGGCGTGTGGTCACTTCCTTTGTGTGCGTTATCACCACGTGCCTCAAGAGATATTGAGATCGACGTTTAAATACATATTGATAAGAATACAAGCCGCTGTAGCCGAGTATCCTGTCTACTATACCTAGTCCTGTCTACTTTTTAAGTGCGGTGAAGGTCAGCAAACCCAACTTTTATTATTTTAAATTAATCTGTGATGCTTGGCTTTAATTTTGTAGATTTCTCTTTTTTTTGTTTTATGTGTTTAATTATGGGTATCTAACCAAATTATCAACCGTGCTGAGCACTGGCTTTTGTCTGAGAACCTACTTTTAAGTTTATTAGTACAAAAAAACACAAGGCCTTTCTTTAGTATTTTACTTTATTTATATACTTTATTTTATTTTACTAATGAATTAGCCTAAATCAGATACTTATGGCATTACAGATTTTTACAATGCGCCACAAGCACCTCATCCTTTTATCAGAAAGTTATGTATTACTGATGGCATATTATTTATTTGTTTAGTTAAAAACGAAGACCCACAATGGCGTCAAGTAGTAAAGACGTTGGACCAAAGAAGAGAAGAGTCACAGAAGAATTGATAAGTTTTCAAGACAGATGTACTATAAACTATTTTTTCGTGGAATTTAAAACAAAGCCCATATGCTTGATATGCAATAATTCTGTTTCTGTCTTGAAAGAGTATAACATTAAACGGCATTACGAGGCTAAACATGCAAATAAGTTTGGTAAGTACAAAAGGCAATTTCGACAAGACCAAATAAATGACTTAAAAAGAAAACTTTCTGCACAACTTCAGATATTTACTAGAGCGGCTCAAGAGTCAACATGCTATGTTAAAGCTAGTTATACAGCAGCCATGATACTAGCAAAAATATCGAAGCCATATTCAGATGGTGAAATGGTGAAGGAATGTTTGGAAGGTGTCGTTGAAATTCTGTGTCCAGAAAAGAAAAAAAGATTTCGCAAAAATAAGATTGTCTCGTCAAACTATTACTAGGCATGTGGACAACATTGGAAAACATATTAAAGATAATTTAAAAAATCGAGCATCCGAGGTCATATTTTATGCTCTAGCATTGGATGAAAGCACAGATATAACAGATACCGCCCAAGTGGCGATTTTTATCAGGGGTGTTGATGTCCATTTTAACAAAACAGAAGAATTAGCGGCACTGTATCCACTTAAGCACAGTACTTGCTCACGAGCTTTGTTAGAAGCAGTTACATCGACATTGAATCGCTTTTCGTTACAACTCAACAGCTTATAGGACTTAACAACAGATGGTGCTCCAGCAAACACGAAGGTTTAGTAAGATTGATTGAAAATGAGGCCTGCAAAGTTGGTAATACTTCGATGCTAAATTTTCATTGCATTATTCATCAGGAGAATATTTGTTCCAAGTCCCTTAAAATGGACCATGTCATGAAGGTGGTCATCAAAACAGTGAACTTTATTAAGTCGAAGGGGTTGAATCACCGTCAGTTCCAAGAATTTTTCAAGTCTTTGGATTCAGAGTATAATGACGTTACATTTTATGCAGAAGTAAGATGGCTGACCCGTGCCAAAATGTTGAAAGGAGTGTTTGATTTGAAGCAAGAAATACAATCATTCTTCGCAAGCAAGTTAAAAAGTATCACTTAGTTTGAAGGCAAGGAGTGGGTTTGCGACTTTGCGTTTCTGGTCGATATAGTTAGCCACCTAAATGATGTTAATACTCGTCTACAAGGGAAAGATAAAAAAAATAATAACATTTATGATCTTATTTCCGCATTCCAAATGAAACTTGGGCTTTGGGAACAACAGTTAAGGACAAAAACCTTCACTCACTTTCCTACGTTGTCATTGCAACCAGACATCACACAAGGGCGGCGTATAAATACATTTCGTTGTTATACAACTTGAACCTTGAATTTGAAAACCGATTTCAAGATTTTAAAAAGCATCGTGTGCTTTTTGCTGCATTTGCAACGCCATTCTCCGTAGCCATGAATTTATTACCAGGAATTTTAAAAATGGAACATTGTGAAATGTGTTGTGATGCACAGTTAAAGGAGAAATTCCATCAGGTTGGTTTGGAAGAGTTTTACAAAACATTTGGACAAGGAGAAATATCCTGCATTTTTCAAACATCCTCTATCGATGATTCCGCTATTTGGAAACACTTACACGTGTGAACAGCTTTTTAGTCGGATGAAGCATATCAAACCCCAAATGAGAACACGAATCACTGATGTGAATTTGGAAAACTGTCTGCGTGTAGCAACAACCTCAGTCAATATCGACATTGATGCACTTAGCTCTGCCAAACAAAATCAGACGACTCACTATAAAAATAATTTATTATACTGTTTTGTTTAATTTTTATTATTATTTCTTAAATTTGCCTAACTCTAATCTAATCAATATGTTTGATTCTCAGTTCTGTTATATTTTCTTCAAAAAATTAATATATTTCATGTTTGCTTTGAATAATAATAAATTTAGAAAATGTGGTTATACGGCCCTGTAGGAAATCTCATTTCTAAAATCTGACCCGGCTGCTGAAAGGGTTGGCCACCCATGCTGTTAGTTAAAACATTTCTTTTATTTAGTACTCATATAGATTTTTTTCTAAAGGAAAGGCCACACCATATTCTAGGCTTTTGGATTCAAATTACATTGCAATGGGATGGACCAAAAATATGGTTTACCATTCTGTCTATCTATCTGACCATGGATCCATCTATTACAACATACTTGTAATTGTTAGTCTCCAATCGTAATATGATGGCAGTTAGATTAAGATAAATAGCCGCTTCGTATTTTACAATTTTATTATACATTGTCATTGTCATGATTTCGAGTGGACACATTTTCGATATTTGGGTTAAGACCTCATTGTAAAGGGCAATATCAATCCAATGTTATACTACTCTAATTAACATGTGTCTTTTATTATGAGAAGAACAAGTGTGTGGCTGTGTGCCAAACGTTTGAACAAGAGATGTTGATTTGTGATTCATCATGAAATATATAATTATTATGTGGTCCCATCTTTAAAACGTTAAAGTTTTATATTAGACCTTTTAAAATTATTTTTTTCATATACAATGGCTAATACAGATATTTGAGGAATGAAGTTAAACACAGACATAAGAAATCAAGAAATGCGATATTCTCTTGTTTGACCCCCACCTCCATCTACATGACTCGTTTTGTACTGTCAACAATTCATTGTTGTTCTAATTTTATCATACCATATTTCAATCCTGCAATAACTTATTGGTTTAAACAGAAATACAATCATTAATGAATTGTGTTACACTCTTCTCTGACCTTTGTGTAGTCTATACCAGCGGAAGATAAAGCACTTCAAAACTTCTGCTCATTAAAGGCACTGGTGGGTTTGGAATGCAGAAATTTAAAAATATTTTGATATTAAATTCTACTTATCGTTTGTTTATCTGTATTAATTTATAGCGTTTGGTAAATAAAAATACAAACGATTGAATTAAATATTTGGTCATTTTTTGTTTCTTTATTTTCTATATACTGATTTTATCGTCCGAAACAGGCGTCTATATATGTGTGCCATGTTGACCTACCCTATTTTGAACCTTGCGTAATTTTTCTAAGTATTCTATTTATAAATATAATATAAAAGGAGGCAGTTTTAGTAGTCACCGAACTTAATTCTCACAGAGGCAGTCCTCTACAGAGATCGGTAAGATGGGGGTTGGCAACCAAACGAAGCTCATTCTACAAATTGGAATTGTACAAATTTATTTTAGTTTTGATAAGAGATACATTTTACAAATATGTTTATTTAACGATAAATCAAATAAAATGTAATATATAGAATTAAAGTGTTATTTGTTCATGTATAGGACATATTGATATTGACAACACCCCTTAATCCCCAGGAAAATTTGAGCTACATGATGATGCATATTGTATACACTTTGCTGCAGATTTCGACCTCGTTCTCGATATTGAGAGTCATGTGAAGGCACCTAGAATTAGGATAGGCGTGATAAAACCTGTCCGGAATTTCGGTTTGAAGAATAATCAAGGACAAGTTATCAAGATATAATGCAGACCAATGTATTAGTCCTATTAGTTCTCTTGGATTTCTCTTTTATGTTTATTTATTCATTCATTTAGTTTTAAAAACATTTTATTACACTCTAAAACTAAATTTTGTAGACCTTAACAATGTGTTCCACGGATACTTACACATCAGTACAGAGAAATTAAAACTACAACGAGTGTTTGTTATGCCACATTAAAACTACAAAGACTGTTTGTTACGCGACATTAAAACTACAATGATTGTTTGTTATGCCACATTAAAATTACAATGATTGTTGGTTACGCGACATTAAAACTACAATGATTGTTTGTTATGCCACATTAAAACTGCAATGATTGTTTGTTATGCCACATTAAAACTACAAAGATTCTTTGTTTTGCTATATTAAAATTAGAAAGTTGCTCTAGTTATTTATTATTTATTGCAACATTATTATTATTATCTATTTGTTACATTGAAATGAAAAGTTTGTTACATTGTAATTAGCTATTTGTTACATTGTAATTAGCTGAATTTTACATTGTAATTATTTATTTGCTACATTGTTATTATCTATTTGTTACGCCATACTTTTTATCCCCTACCATTTGTAATATTTTATGTTAGGCTCAAATTGCAATATGGGAGAATATACAGTTAGATAAATAGCTGATTCCTGTTTTTCAATTTCATCATAAATAATTCAGATCATAATCTTAGGCAGAGATATATTCAATATGTGGGTCAAAAAACTTCCTTGTAAAGGCCAAAGGCAATTCGAAGGTTATCGCAATCAATGGAATAAAGTCTTTTGTTGCAACAAGAAAAATACATGGATGCCAAAAGACCGAACAGTCTGTCTCTTTCTCTCACTTTCTCTCTTTCTTTCTCTTTCTCCTTATCTCTCTTTCTTTCTCTTTCTCTATCTCTCTCTCTTTCATTCTTTCTCTCTATCTTTAACCTACTATTTCACTCGCTCCTCTATCTCTCTTTTTCTCTCACTTTCTCTTACTCATTTCTATCTCTATCATTCTCTCTCTCCTTCTATCTTTTTTCTTTCTCTCACTCTTTCACTCTCTCTTTCTTTCTCCCTCTCACTTTCTCTCTCTCTTTCTCTCCTTCTCTTTCTCTTCCTCTTTCTCTTTCTGTCTCAATCTTTCTCTTTCTCTCT